>JAODUP010000971.1:0-72500 GCA_025642065.1 Paralvinella palmiformis | reverse complement strand
CTATAATCTTCTGGAGGCAGAACTACATAGACCTCTCGGTAGATAAAACTGTGGACTCGTATGGCACGAAGAGATCGTCGCCTACACGAAATAAGAGAAAGGTCAAAGCTCGGTAAGTGGGTGCCACATTTGAAGTCGAACGACAACAAGTGAACATCTGACTCGCCGTGAATAGCGATATTAGAAGAAGAAGAAAAAACGGCGATCATTAATAAACAAAAAGTCAGGTTTTGTTCCACAGAGAATAGACCAGACAACATAGAGCAAGGGAAGTGCTACAACATGTACATGACTTCAATTGACAGTTGATGCTTAATCAGCTTACTATATATATATATATATATATATATATATATATATATATACATACCAATTGTATGAAAACAAATTTAAACTACCATGAAAGAAAAGAGGCAAAACAGCCATGCTAATCTGGCACGAATTATATTGTTAAATATTATATATATATATATATATATTCAAACCTGCTCTTAACGCCACCTGTCGAGACTTACTGAAAGTGGCCTTTACGGACAGGTGGAGCTCCCAGACAGGTGCAACCCCAGGCACTTAATTAAAGGTGGAATATCCAGTGACTGAACGGGGGCGCCTCCGTGGTCTAGCGGTAGCGTGCTGGACCACAGATCACTACCACCCGTGTTCGAATCCCGGCGTGGGCATATCTGAAGGTTGTTTCGTCTTTCACTTCGTCTCATTACCTTTGGAAGTCGCTCGGCCCATTTAGCCTACCTTGTACACAAAAGTGGCCATAAAACATCAATCATCATCATCATCCAGTGACTGAACAACATACTATTTATTTTTATTCATGCATACACGTACTTAATACAGATCTGCACGTAGATATACTGTATATATATATATATATATATATATATATATATATATATATATATATATACATACATACACACAAATCTAATTACATAAACTTATCTTGCTTTGCTTTGCTTTAGTGACGAATTCATCTTTATTGTAACACTCACATCCGGTAGATCCATGACGCGAACAAGGAATGTTCCATTGCCAGATTGCAGAGCAAACGTTCTTAATTCTAATATGTATTATTGTACTCTGTCAAGTTATGAGGGTGCTTCAGCTTGTGGCTTCTGAGTCTTAGCCATACCAACAACACGTGGAGTGACATACTGTAATATATGTTTCAGAAAGGCTGCTGCAACCTTATGGAATAATCTTCCAGTAACCATCAGGAAGTGCAAGACCCTTGATACCTTCAAAAAGAAGATAAAAACTAATATTTTTATTTCAGCTTTTCCTAGCTGAATATATTATGTATTTGGCTGGAAAGAATTTTATATTTTTAAAAGATGAATTATTTATTATCAAGCGCCTTAGAATAACCTTCTTACCGGTTATATAGGGCGCTATATAAATTTTGTATTTTATTATTATTATTATTATATTATCACTGTCACTTGACGAGTTTCCGTTAATTGGTCTTTGCTCACGCGAAATATATGCCTCTCCAACTGTGCGAGAACTTTTGTTTTATCATACATCTCCAGAGCTTTTGCTCTAAAGTTAAGATTTTGCGAGATCCTACGAACCATCTTGGAATCCATACAGACGATCGTCGTTTCTTAAAATCACGATGTTTAATGTGTCAGGAATAGAGCGCACGTTGGATTATAAAAGTTGTAATTAATTAACTTGTAACTTGTTGAAGTTTGGGTAGAGACCCCTGGCTGTCGCCTATTGGCCACAGCCACCTGGTGTTGACTTCTGTTATTATCACGATGGGCGAACTCGGAGTTGTTTTACATGGTGGCACCTCAGTTCACCATAAAAGTCACGTTCGGAGGAGAAAAAACCCTACCAGTTGCCCGGTTGGACTAAAAACTCCTTCTACTATAATGTCGCGGCCGGGATCCGAATCTCCGGCCTGCCCAACAGCACGGACTATGGGTATAGAAGTCCCACGCCCTAACCACTGCTCCATAGGGGCGGTCTCATCTGTCCTTGGTATATGTAGGGATCTTTCTGGAGAAGTGGAGTTAAGATGTCTGGTAGGAATGTTGATTTCCTTATGAGCAATGCTGCTAGGTGGCGGACTGAAAGTTTGTAGTCTTCCGGGCGGAGAGGACCTTTAAGTATTCTTCGGTACTTCGGGTAGGTTGGGTAGTTGAGCAGATAATGTACCGGGTCGTACACTTGTTGACAGTGCCGGGATAGTGTTAGGGGTGACGGGCCGGAACGTAGTCTTCTGAGTTGGGGGTCAGCCAATCTGTTGTTGAGGATATTATGTTCAACTACAGTGGTCTTCTGGTACCAATCCGTTGATGCTGATGTATAGTCTGAATCTGTCAACAAGATAGTTGAATGTGCCTGGGGTATGTTCGGCATATTCGATGACGTCTAGGCTCGTAGCTTCGTTTTCGGTCGGTTTGCCCTCAAGGTTAATGTGGCTTGGAACCCAGTGGAGTATTACTTGGATTCCACGCTGCTTGAGGGCTGATGTTGTGGTGTATATTTTTGTGATGATTTCGGGATAGGTCTGGAAATTGGCTGTGGTGATGATGGTTAGTGCTCCCATAGAGTCCGAGGGGGATGATGACTCTATTCATGGATAGTCTGTCTCGATATCCATATTAGTGCTGCTTTGACTGCGTGCAGCTCGGCTAAGGTGATCGGGGTGTGGTTTGGGATTCTGCCTCTTATTTCTTCGTCTTTTTCTTTGAAGAAAGTACCCCCAGGTTGTGGTTCCGTTATCTTGGGAACTGGCGTCGGTGTAGTTGTTGATGGTTGGTGTTCGACTTTCATTCAAGTAAGCAATTCTGTTAGTTGCTTCTATTGCTGCGCCTTCTGGGTCAACTTTCTTCTGGATGGGATTCTATTCTGTATGATTACTTGTATGGGTGGTTCTAACCACGGAGCACATTCGTTGGACACTGGGGGGATGATTGGAGGTATTCCGATTTCTTTCTGAAGCCAGGCAGCCTTGATTGATCATGATGCGTCGTTGAAGACTTTGGGATCTTTTTGTATTTCTTCTTCGATACGCTGTATAATGTCGGTCTGAATGGGTTTGGTAGCAGCTCTCAGGAGACATGTGGCCGTTTCCTTCTTTATTAAGGGTCGGAGGGGTAGGATGATGGTAGTGATGGCACCCTTACATGTCTTGGCATATCTCTGAGAACACTCCCACCTGATAGAGGTCTTATTCACTTTCTCGTTTTCGTATACATGTAGCCTTCGTGTCTGAGTTTTGTGTGTTGATTGAACTGAGAAATGACGATTATAATACTGAGAGAATACTAATGTTGGCTTGATCTGTGTCCTATTTATACAGTTTATAAACCTTTTTCTCAGTAGAAGACACTTCTTAACTGCTCTTAATTCAAAGTTTTCATAACTTAATTGCAAAATATAATTTGGCTTCAGAAAGGCTTCTGTAATTGTGGAAATTAACTGAAATTCACAAGAAGTTTGCCTGAACCTATACATGCCAGGGTTGGGGCCGATGTACTCCTGTACTCGTACTCATTGTAGTCGAGTACACATTTTCAAGTATTCGTATGTAATTCAGTACTCGTGTACTCATGACAGGAAGTACTCTGTACTTGTACTCGAGTACATTCATAAAACTCATATTTTCCGAGTACATTCTGAGTACGTTCACCATACTTTCCATTTGTCTTTATAGTCACTTTCCTCCCAAAATGAATTTATAATTAAGTTCATAGAAATTGGTCATTTATCATTTTAAACCAGAATCCCTATGGATTAGGTCACTTTTAAACATAATTACAGGCTGACTGGACCACTAAAATTGTCGCTGAAACTTACATATTCAAGAAATATAGGATACAATATTATATGTCATGTTGATTAAGGTACGAATTAACGCTCACGTTTATCATTATAAGGTGGATAGGAAAAACTATGATAAACCTAATCGAAGTAAACTATTAATTAGTGAGTCTTAGAGGAAATCAAAATATAGAGTTATAATATTAATATGATCAAGATTTAAATTGTTTTCTATGCAATATATTCTTATTTAATGGATGACGGCAGATTGTAACTCTCCCTAATATAATGCTTGTCTAATCGGGACTTGAATGTATTTAATGTGGGACTGTATGTTTATTATGTGCGCTGGTAACCGGTTCCAATACGTGCACGATCTGAGAATTATATAATTTACAATTATTCTATGAGATAATAATCACAAATAATCATTATATATATATATATATATATATATATATATATATATATATATATATATATATATATATATATATTATTATACTAGTTATATTTTGTTACTTTTTTATTCTATCATCACAAATAATTCCAGTGCTGGAAATAGGACTCAAACTAAGAACACTCTGAACAAGTAGCAAGCATAAATTCATGCAACACAAAGACCTATAGAATATCATATATATATATATATATATATATATATATATATATATATATATATATATATATAACTTGATTAGCTATGATCATTCTAAACATATTTATAGTGAGATGTTCCAGGCAACGTTATATTTAATTTACGAGATCATCCACTCATGATATTATCCAGGCAGTTTAATAGTTAAATTGGTTAAGGAAAGTTAATTTAGTTGCTAAATCTTCTGGATCTGTAAACACAGCATATGAGAGTACATGATGATGAGACATAAATATCACGGATATATATATATATATATATATATAACGGGTCATATAACCATTAAACATCTACCAGATAGTAATAAAAGAGCACAACGCCCGTTTAGATTCACATTTGACACACACACGCACGCACGCACGCACGCACACACACACACACACACATACTCAAACACACACACAGTTCTGTCGAAAATATATCACTTATCATAAAGCTTCGCACGGAAAATGAATACGAAATATTAGGGTACGATTTAACTATGATTCCAAACAAACGCGTTATGATTTGGTTAGATGACGAATCCATATTGGTAAACAGTATTGATCTAGAGATATATGCTCACCATGAAAGTCTTGCTGCGAATATCGAAACCGCAAAAAAGAACGGTGACAGTGACACTGCCAGTTGTCGAAGGTTGCCAACCATGTCTGCAAGACTTGTACTTACTGACAACTCAAATATTGGGCGTACAGACCGAAAATATAGAAACCGCGAGGTGAAGATTAAGCATTTAACTTGAAGGAAAATATTTAATATTATTATTCTAGACAATTTCTACTACATCTAGAATATAGATATACAAGTACTAGAGCTCTAGTAGTAGTAATCTAGTACTAGGGTCTATATAAGTAGCCTTTATCTAGCTTTTATAACTACAAGTTAAAATTTAGAATTCATGTAATCAATTTTATAACTTATTATGGTCTAGCCTAGGCCTAGATCATAGATGTATTACTATTAATTAGTTAAGCTGTAGACATTACAACTAAAATTATCTACTTAAATACTTCTAAGATTATAATTTTAGACAATATTAGATAGACTATACTACATACAGATACCATGTAGAACTGTGTCAGGATAACTGACAGTATTATATCTATAATGAAAACTTGAGAAGTGAGCTGGGGGTACACATGATAATAATTACATAATGCGGTTAATTGAATGATTCACTATTAAGTGAATCATTAATGATTCACTTTAAAATTGAATAGTGATCAAATTGCTACACATTAATTTAAGGTAGTGGCTATTGTTCCGGATCCAGACATACACCAAAGTAGCTATAGTTCCAGCACTTCAACTGCAAATGTACACCATCCCAAATATCCAGTAGAATATAACACACTGCCAGCTACCAGACACCTTACTAAAGATCTGTCACTTTCTGCCTACCTTAACTCTGACCCAAATATTTGTGCCAAATTGTAAAATCCAGTTCTGATACAGTTTAGTGGGTATAACCTGTAGAAACGTTTTCCGTATCACTATTTTTGTTGTTTCTCGATTACAGTGAAATAATAAGATTCAGCTTGAACAACAAAGATTTCCTATCAGGTGATTCAGTACCATTGAGTGATCTTGGTATTGTTAATGGTGACCTGCTTTATGTGCACCTCCCAGAAGTAAAGGATTCCCAGATGGCAGCACCAGTGTCAACTGGAAACAATCTGGCTTCAGGTGAACAGATGACTGAGATGCAGCAGGATGAGCATGGCATGGCACAGCACAACTCACAGATGGAACCATCAGCTTCACCTTCTTGTCAGAAACTAAACTCAGGTGATGGTAGTCCATCAGCTAAACGCATGTATTCAGACCAGTCTGGATGCTCAAAGAAGAATCAGTGTACTAATCACTTCGCAGCCAGCAGTATGGCCACCAGTGAAGCAAATGAGGATTTGAAAAGAGTGATATTTATCAAAGAGAGCGATGGTGATAATATACCACAGACATTGATGATTGTCCTTGAAGCAGCACGGCCTCTTACAGAACATCAAGTACTGTTCTTAGTAACACATGTGCTGGTTTTGGAAACTGGATTCCTTCTTCAGGTAACTACTAAGATATATAAACACACACATATCATGTGTGGCTAACCACTTTAGATTTTGCTGCCATTCCACTAAATTACAGGTCATATTTTAAAGTGTTCGAAATACTGTCAGCAATTGTCTTTCTGCATGGTAGTTCTGTGAATGGTGATGTTAGGGTTACCATACCTTCCCCTAATAAAACATAATTCAGACAAATGAATAAAAACTCATTTATACTTACAAATGACTAAAAGGTCAATTTTATTTTGATGTATTGTATTATGCTATTCTGTCATTTTTATTAGCTAAATTGGCATTTTTATGATAAGCATAAATGAATGTTATTCAGTATGTGCAGGTATGGGGTCAAATATATTGAAATGTATTTAAATACAAATTCTTTTCATCAAATACAAATACATTCATTTGTAAATGTATTTAAATACAAATCCTTTTGGATGTACTTCAAATACAAATACTTTTCAAATGAATAGAACAAATTCATTGTTTTTTCTTTGCTTTTTATTCTTATACACACATTACATAACATCACAGCATCAACTAGATTTGTCACATCAATTTATGAAATATTTGTTGATTAGATCTGCTCATTGGATTTATTCGCAAGATGATTCATATTATCCTTTGATCCCTTCTAATTATACTATATATAATTGAGGATAATCTCCCTTTGATTGACAAGGAAGCCATCAGAAGTCATTACATTAAAGAAATCATTAATTGCAATTCCTTACCATCATAGAGAGAGGACAATTCCTTCATGGTTGTGTGTGTGCAATTCAGTGATCAGATTATTTCCTGAAACAAATCATTCAGATCAAAACATAAAATAATTTTAGTAATGTATTTAAAGATGTATTTGAAAAATCAAATACTTGTGAAAGTATTTAAATACAAATACTTTTCTTTATGGTAAGCTCAAATACCTGAAAAAAGTTTTTAAATACTTTCAAATAGAAATACAAATGTATTTGACCCTATGCCTGAATATATGAGAGAATTTATTGTTCATACAGTCATCATGCTAGATTCACTTTCTTTAGATCTCACAGATCATGCAGCAATCTACTTATTGTACCCATTAAATTTTGGAATGAAGTCAAGTTTAAGTGATACATTACCAGGGAATAAGCATATTTATCAGGAGAGTGGGAATTACAGAACATGTTGTGAATTAAACTAAATGGCTCAGTAAGTGCTCCTATCTTGCAACCAACTTCATCCACATTTGTTGAATTACTCTCAAACCTTTCACCGAGTCCAGAACTCTCATTTTGGAAGAAAGCGTTATCCTTTCATGCGTTATCTCCTTTTCACCACAATTACATGGTCATGAAACTAAAAAGTATATAATCTGTATTTTTCTATTCATGTGTGCGGTTAGTGAATAGTTATGCTGTCGGACAATGACAGTTTGTGATCTTTTTGTGAATATTTTTCTTAAAAGACCAACTGAGATTATTTTTTGTTTTAATGCAGGGTGCTATGTTTTTCTGTTTATTGAATTATTTTTGTTTTCTGTCAGTAGCGTATCAGTCATAGCTGTTCATAATTGGATTCATTACAGAATCCCGAGTGCGATTTATTGCCAAAGCAGGAAGCAGTTAGCCAATTCAAATTAACATACAAATGTAGAGGCGAGATTCAGAAGGGTTTTAGTCTGATAGCTGTACCAATGTCAAACAGATTACTCATTCATGGTTGGTAGTATACTGTACTTTGTTTTTCTTGATTAAGACAGTGATGTTATTGTACTGTTCTAATTGTGAAATTCTAGATTTGTTAAGTGAATAATCTATTACTGATGCCTGTTTTCAATTGATATGCTGATATTTACTTAATCAAGGATTATATTTGTTTACACACACACATATATATATATATACATACATATATACATACATACACAGAAACTGTTTTATTGCAGACCTTGTCTATCTAACAAATACAGATTCCCACACAATATTGTCAGTGTCGGATTTAATTCCATTATAAATGACTTTTATCCAGCAAATTCATGTTCCATCTCTGCCACATATTTTCTGAGATGCAATATGACATTTCAATGTAAAATGGCCTCAATGATATGACACCACAAAACATATTTGGCTGGTTCAATCCAAGACATGATGACATTTTACCAATGATTATTAATTCATGCACACACAAAATTATGGATTTTCTCTATAGATGCGAGTCTATATATATATATATATATATATATATATATATATATATATACTCATTTTTCAAAAAATAATAATCATTTGTTTTTAATCAAGTTAATTTGTTTATTTCAAACACTGCTTTCTATTTTTGGGAAATTTGTCCCACTTAAAATTGGCAGATGGAGTATGATGCCAGTAATATGATCAATGTGCCGATAACACCATATACTGTTGTTCAAGTTGCTAAAAAAATAAGGGCTAAATGACATGCAAGGCCCCCCCCCAGTAATCAAAGTTAAGAATGTGAAGTGAATATATATATATATATATATATCTACAGTGATAGAAATAAGGAAAACAATTCACTTGTCACCTGGAAAATTGTTCTTGTCCGCTGATTTAAAAACACTTTTCCATCAATTTTCTGTTACTTGTTCGAGCAACTGGCCAATTAAGCAAAACTACAATCTTTGTGATTGAAAACAAAAACAATACATACAATTTGAAAAACATAATATAACATTTATTAATTTCTATGGTAGAGCTACAGCATCCTATCAAGACTAGTGTTCTCTACCTTGTAACACAACCACCCAGAATTTTCGAATTCACAAATCAGCCAGAAAGAAAAAGAAAATCAGTCGGTTCCTGCCATGTTCGTACTCTGGCATGGTTTTGCATTTTTTTAACAACCGTATTAAATATTGTTTAGTCCTGCTCAGCTTGTGAAGAATCCTTTTAGAGTAGTCGAGATTCCACCTACACAGTATGCATAATGTAGCATGCGACATTGCAGTAGTTTATGCGACATTGTGGTATCCATGTGTTTCGAACACCCCTCTCACCTTCTGACCTATTTTCCTAGAAAGCCTGCCTGGACACTTGAATCAGATGGTTAATTTGGATTTAACACTAACAGACACATGCATGCACTGGCATGATTCCGGTTATTTGGGAAGTTTGGGAACATTTTATAAGGCATCTCCATAACAAAAATTGATATTACTTTAACCGCTATAAGAATGAAGGGAAAACACAAATTTTCACTTGTCCACTGCACAATCAGTCATTGACATTCTTCTTGTCCGAGTAAATGATCACTTGTCCCAGACAAATGCTATTTCAAACACTGATATATATATATATATATATATATATATATATATTTACACACTAACATAACTATATACACAGCTGTAAGTGATGATGCTGATAAGATGAGATATAGTCTTACTTTGAAGCCTGCTGAGTATGTGGTGCTATCAGAATATGGTAAATATCTGTCAATCTGTTATTCAGCCATAGTAAATTTAGTTAGTGTAGATTTTATATAATTATTTAACTAAAATCTAATATCATTTATTCTAATATATATAAAATATTTATGATTTCATTTAACCATTTGTAGAGATTTATGGTAGGTATATTATCCAGAGAGATCATATTCTAGGTGTGTATGTGTGTTATTTCTCTCTCTTCTATTTTCAGAATTAAAATTCAAGAATTTATCTCGGATGTCTAGAGAATTTAAAGAAAACGTATCCTATCCAATGCTACAGCATTTAGCCAGTGGTAAGCCTTAGATCATTGTGTGTATATTGCTTTTGGAAATATAATTAATTGTCCATATATTAGAATCTCACCTTCTCATCATTACATTGATAACATGTAACTTCATAAATGTTAAACAGAAATGTTTGAAAATGTTTTTCATAACAGATCAGATGAACTTGGGTCAGTGTGAGGGTAGCCAGTGCATCAGTGACCTTGCTCTCATCAGTGTTGAAGAACTGAACAGGACTGAAGTAAACAAGTATTTAAATCAAGCAATATTAATACGGGAGAGTGCTGGTGATGATATTCCTCAGGGTTTGAGACTGGTCCTTGTCACAGCACGGCCTGGTACAACACATCAGGCATTATTCTTAGTAATCCATGTGCTGGTTCTGGAAACGGGATTTGTCCTTCAGGTCAGTGAGTATGAGTATAGCATTGGAAATTGACTCTCCTCTAGATTCAGATAACTTGCTGTTTTCACAGCCCATTGTTCTCATATCCTGTGGCCAATGGCTCCATATGGGACAGAATGATATGGATAAATATATATGAAAACTATGATGGAATATATTAAAACAACATTTATTATCTTGTATCTATTTAATAAAAGTATATAAAACAATAATAACAAAAATAACAAAGCTCGTACTAGTGTGTGTATGTATCTGGTCAAGGTTGCTTTCACAGATAAATAATAATTATCGTTTAAATCTCTTGTAGGGTTCAGCAGACATATTATTTAGGGTATTATTATATTACATATTATTTGTAGAGTGCCTTTGAATGACTCCTGCTAGTAAGGGCGCTTTATTTAATATACATTATTATTAGCTTTCAGTCTGAATTAAAGTTACAGTGTGTGAAACACCATTCGTACCCTTGTAACATATTTAAACTTTATGAACTAGTTAAAACTAGATTTGAATGTTGTATCTTCATTTTAACTAATAAATAATTATTAGATATATGACTCTCAGACACCTACTTACTCAACGTGAGCTCCAGTGGCCTAGCAGTTAAGCACTTGGTGCCAAGGGTCACAGGTTCAATTCCAGCAGGAAGTCAGAACTTTTCCATAGATTAATTTCTTGGCTCACAATATTGTGGGTGGCTGACCATGTTGAATGGTGCTGCCATCTCTACTGAATTATTAAAAATAAAGGGGAATGTTAGGGGATGTAAAACACTCTGTAAAACAAATGTAAGCAGGTTTTTTGGGAGACATTTTCTGGTTCATTGTTTGTCAGTTTCTGGTGTTGGCATGCCACTAACAGTCATCTCGTGGTTGGACATCATTTTTGCTCTTGAAATCTTAGCCTTATTTTGGCAAAAACAAGTGTACTCATTGGCCCTATGAATTAGACAGTTGTATCACTGGTACCATGCTCTGTACATGGCTGAAATTATCATGCAACATAGTTTGTTCCTGTGCCCACATTTACTTGAACATGTGTCGTCTAACAAAAATGATTTATTAATATTTTATGTGCTTAAAGGTGAATGATAAGCTAATAGTTAGCTACACACTTGAACTGAAATTAACCAACATATTTTAGATATAAAAGAATTTGAAAAATTTAAGAAGATGATTTGAAATTAGTAGTGAAGATAACAACAGATTATCTGTATACTATGGATACCATATATATATATATATATATATAGGAATCTCTTGTCAAATGCTAACAGTGTAGTTGTCATTTGTTAGGAAAATACTGTTTCCTACAAAAAGAAATACTTAAATGATATTGAATAATCTGAAATGAGAATAGAGCCAGAAAGGCTAAGAAAATGTAATTCGTTGGGGTTTTATGTTAAAAATGGTTTACAAAATAAGTTATATCGGATTGATCTATTTCTTTTTGAAATATCCGAGGGTTTATTATGTATAAAGTTATAATTTGTTTCAATTTATGTTTTACTTGTCTGATAGCTTTAAAATTGTTTATTACAGAATTGTGAAGGTGGTTTGTTGCCAAAGCAGGAAGCAGTTACCCAGCTCAAATTAACATACAGATATAGAGGCGAGATTCAGAAGGGATTTAATCTGGTAGCTGTACCTATGGCAAACAGATTACTTGTTCATGGTTTGTTGTTAACTGTCTAAAAGTTAAATGATGTCTCTAAATTAAATTGTCTCTAGTTAATAGTTGCATAAAGTGTTGTATTTTCTTTTATGTGTATGTATTTATATACCTACATACACACACACAAATATGCCTCCACACAGCTGTAAGCCATGATGCTGATTCAGTCAGATACAACCTCAAATTGACACCTGCTGAGTATGTTATATCTTTTAAATCTGGTGAGTATCTAATAGAATTGGTCAAACTTTAGTCAGTCTTAAATTATACATTCACTGTGGTGTGTATGTTTAAATATATATATATATATATATATATATATATATATGCATACATACTTATATACGTACATTACATATGTATATATATATATATATATATATATATAAAGCTTTCATTAATTTGTTTTAGATCTGAAATTCAAAAGGTTGGCACAGTTATCAAGGGAAGTTAAGGATAAATTATCATATCCAATGCTTCAACATCTAACGAGTGGTAAGCCTTTGTTGTGTCATAAAACAGAAGATCGATAATTTCCTCCAAAATTGTCAATTTGTTTTATGTGATAATTATCATATTATTAAATATGATTTAGCACTATATTTTTTATTTTGCTTCTGTATACGTTCCTGGTTGAGATAGTTTTTATTCATACCTGGATAGCTTTATCCCAACTTACAATAAGTGCATATGTTTACATATACAAGTATTTCTTACTCCTGCAGCCATGGACCACTGTTGTTAAATATTATACTATTCCAGATACAAATACTTATGTACCTTCACTGACTGGCTTGCTGTATGAAATTCAGGTAGGCATCTGGATGTTCTAACTATAAATAAATCATAATGATGTCAGATGTAATGTAAGATTAGATATTATTCAATCAGGTTTTTGACCCCAAATATTAGCATTCATGAAATCTAATTTTCTCTGAAATAAGTGAATAAATGTTCAAATGCATACTTTTTTCATTGAAACCATATTTGAAAACATTTCAAACATGGTTTTGAAATTATTGATCCTCAAAACTGATTAATGATTTGTATAAATTATTAGGAGTTATTGATTATATTGATGAGTTAATGAGTCTGGTACCAGGTGATATATAACAGCAATAGAAATTTTACCTGTAATATATTACTCTATGACAAAGCTTGTAACTTGAATATACTTTTGCAGATATTAATTTCATGCACACAGATAAACCTTAATATTACAGATTCTAATTCTGAAGTATTTGGATGCTCCATCTTTACTGAGGCTGTCTGAGACTTGTTATTTGTTTAGTGAGCTATCAAAGAGTCCCGTTTTGTGGCAGAGAATGTTTGTCAAAGACTTTGGAAAGTTCAGTGAGTGATCCGAGTTCAAATCTCCAATATACCATTGTCTATACTAAATTTATAATTCCAGCATGTGATATTACTAGTAATATCAAGAAATATTATGTTATAGTGTTCTTAATTGAGACTGTATGATCAATCATTCATGTTGGTACTTAATCTGTCTGATTTGTTTTTCTCCAATTGTTGCAGCAGCTGCAAAAAAAGAACCGAATTCAGACTGGTTTGCGGTCAGTAATATTTTGAATCCAATTGGTCTTTTTAAGTTAGAATGAATGAAGAATATTTTTAATCAGTAATATAATATCTACCATTATCTACTAGAGCTCATCAACATCTGTCATCACATTAAAAGATTTGTAGTTCCACATCTCTAAATGGGAAACATGTTTTTCACTTGTTCTTTCTTGAAAATAATCTTCATTGGCTTCTAACAGATTATAATTGATCTGTTGAGCAAGCTGGCTGAGAAATCAGTTCTACGTTGATGTTATGAATTTGTTGCCTGTTGTTTCCTTGTGATAAGTGATCTAGTGTTTGAAATAAAGCCTTCTTTCTGCACACTAATGCTGGATATTTTTTAATTTGATCTTGATCCAGTGTTGTTGATGGTTAATGTTGGAAGTTATCATTTGATTTATCATATGGATCCAGTTGTTCTAAATAAATGACACCTGATTTATCCCACCGACCCAAAAGGAGGATAATTTTTGGATGCAGAAATTACTCGTCATGAATTGGTCAAACGAAGTTGTTTGTTCATTGGGAGTCACCAACGAAGTATAAATATAAACTTGTTGGTGATTTTCCTCTATAAATACATATTGTACCTGTTTACCAAGCTTGGATGCCTTTTCCTATTTAGTCTAGTTGCCAGGATGTTGACCTTGCAATGTTAACTACTGTAAACTTTTGTTATGGAAATATATTTTATATAGTTAGGAGAGCAAAATTAGCTTGGTTGGTACTTGTGAAACCGTTAGCATTTCTCAGAATTCAAGATGCATGCATATATTAAGGAAATATAGCATATGTGAATTTGAATCTATTTATCAGCCATTTCGATATGCAAGTATATATAACAAGGAAGCCTTCCCTTGCTTGATATATGTCTGCTGTCCGAACTGATCTGCTGGCATCCACCCATCTGAGTTATCTTTTATAGGTTTTATGGTAATTTTGTACATTACGGAAAACACATTCTTTCTTTTTAAATAATAAACCTTCTGTAGTTATTTATCTTTAATCATTCTTTATGTTTAAATGGTTATCCACAATGGTATCATTTCTCTCATTTGTAATGTTTCCCTTTTGCATTATTTATTAAAGCTATACAAAGAACAGTACCTGTTGAAGAAGAGATTACATGATCATCTGAGAAATGCCTGTATTGTTGCTCCCTATTTTGGTCATGACAGCAGTATATATCCACCATTTGCTAGACGACCCGGATGGGTTCCACCATTTATGGTTGGAGGAGACTATGACAGACTGCCTGGTACGTCTTCATGTATTAATTACCCTGTATTATAATGTTTATTCTGTTAAATTTCAGGTTAATTGAACAGTTTTCATTAATAAGAGTTTGGCCCATATTGTATTAGATGTACTTGAGCTTGTTCATACATAATTCTGTAAGCTTTAAGTGTGTGTGTGTGTGTTGGCATATAAACATGCAAAATTTGATACATTCACCACATACAGATTGGAATTCCATTTTTATCTTCAAGTAATTTTTGAGCATCCTTACCACCCACCCATCCACAAACAAATATTTTGAAACTTTTCCCTGGTTCCCATCATCTGGTTGACATGTGAAATATACACTAATGAATTCTGATGGAATTGCTGGCTTTGTGTAATGATGCACAATTCATTATCATGGCAGATGCAGTTAGAACAGATGTAATGATCCCTTTTCTTAAAATTTTTAATGAGTTGTATTTTTCATTAGTACAAAAACGTTTTTGATGGCATGAATATGCTAATCATAATGACACTCTTAAAAACCACAGACATTCAAATAAATGAATCCAAACTTGTATCATTGTAAGTATTTATTTAGAGTTATTGTCAAGTATTTCTTCATCAATGAATGGCTGTTAGTTTTAGGATTCCACAAATATGTTTTCTCAACAACTTTAATATTACATCATTTAATGTAATGGATTGTGGTCATGATAAACAATAAAGAATGGATGGGAGAAATTTTAATTAAATTAAAGTTATTAGCTCATTTAATGAAAATGAGTGTCCACTAAATAGAGTGAGAATGAAAAGTCTACCCTCACAAATATTTTGAGCATGGTACACAAAACACACACACAATTAAATATGCATTTAATTATATATAATGGGTATTGGCTAATTTCTACTTTTTAGGTGGTCCATTCCTACCAGGTTCTGGAGGCAATCCATTTCCAGAACCACGCAGATATCTTGTCAGCCATCAGCAACAAACAGGAAGTGGCAGATTAACTGGAAAGCCACCAGGACCCCTAGGATTGGGAAGATTTTTTCGTCTGTAGTGTGCTCCTACCACTAATTATCTATGTTTATAACAGTCACTACATGTAGACAGCTATACTAAAAATAAAACTGAGAGGAATCTATTTTCATTTTATTTTTGGTAAAATGTTAACATTTCATTGCTTTCCATTATCTACTTACCGAAGTAATTTTCTAAACTATTATGCCATTCTCTACTACAGTAAAGTACACACCTTATTTGTGTTTATACTTGCATTTCTCTTCTGTTGAAAAAAACAAATCTAATTGTGAACAGATAATGTTTTTAATATCTACCCATCTCTTGTGTATGTGAGGCTATGTACTGCTATGCTAGTCAAGCAGTTAAACAAACATTGTTTTTGTTTTGTTTTATAGTTTTCATTAATAAAAACAGTAAACGGCCCAAATAGGAAACATATTTGTATATACATTGATAGACACGTATACATACAGACACACAAACAGGTTTTTTCCCTTAAATTACTTATCAATAAGTAAAAATAAGACCAAAACAACTTTATGAACCTCGTTAGGACATTTATTAATAAGAAGGAATATGACGATGAACATAATTATTACAAAGTAGGAGTATTTTATAAATTTATAGACTCGCGACAAATAAATTCGACAGAAGAATATAATATTCCTGGCCTTGACAAATGTCATTCACCACCAAACTACCGAAAGATTTTCACATGAAATTCATGTCTTCCCCAAATTTCTTGATTGAAATATGGTCATGACCATTCGCGAGGAAGGCATACGTAAGTTAATATGACTAAGATCAGAAAACTTACAAAGATTTACTTTCAAACTCTGGATCTATTTTACGTGGCATTCAATCATCCATCTTTGAAGCTAGCTGTAGTCTAAAAAGTAAAGAGTTTGGAGTGGTCGGGTCGGCTACGTATATTTCCTGTCCATTTTCCAGTCCAAGTTCTGTAATAAATAAATGTATGCAATAAGATTAAAAAGGATGAGCATAATAATTGGAAATAAATCTTAAATATATAAAATAATAAAACACATGTTGAACTGACATTATATTTTAGATGTGTGAACTATTGGATTCATTTAATAATATATATATATATATATATATATATACACACACATTCATGCTATAATTTGCTCAAGAAGCTTAGCAATGCAGGCAGGGTTACATGGGCATGAAATGATAAAGATAAATTGCATATGTATGGCTTTGGAGATGTTTGGATCAACCAAACTTTTGGTGATACAAAATTATTTTTAAAGATCTTAATGGCACGAGTATGAGAGCTGGACATTGCCAATTTTCACTGGAACTACAGTCTTATAACATGGTAAATGTGCAAAAGAAATATAAAATTGTTTTGGCTAAATACAAACCACAAATGATCTATTAAGAGATTTGGAGGTACATTGCCAAGAAGTGAAAGAATATGCATATTTTATCTAAACGATGGCATTCCTGTAACACAGGATGAGCATCATCTGATTTCTATGTGTCCCCTGTACCAACACCTCAGAACCACTCTTCTTCGAGGCATCCTTTTAATGCATTTTGTTCTGTAATGTCATTCAATAAAGAATATATAAACACCAATCTGTCTAGATATGATTGCCATGCTCTAGATGTTCATAATATGTTCAACAAGTTGTAAGTTGTACTTCATACGTTCATGCACCTAGTATATTTGGCATGAGTACAATTGTGGAAATATTTGTTCCATGGGCCTCGGTACACAATAAAGCTTATTATTAAATTATAATAAACATGTACAAACATGGAACAAAATGATGAAAAAAATCACTTGTCTTCAAAAGGTGGTAGTTTAATATTGACGACACAACAATTTATAGTTGGAAAATTAACTGCTAGTGTGAAAACATCAGTGAAGCTCCCCGGAAATATTATTCAACAAACAATATGAATATATGGAAATTACTGCCACTGTCATACTGTGTTTATATTCAATATATGTGTACATGCAACAAAAAGCCTTACATTCTAGTCTTGCTAAAGGCAATGAGTGTAAGGTTAATAAGGATATTGTGTTACCTTTAAGTGATTTTTTAAGGTTTGACTTGGTGGCATCCTCTATACATTTGACTGTTGACATGAATAATGTCTTATTCTTCCCATCTATGGTAGTTATGATGCCTGGTGACTTCAGTTGACTGTCGAAGACAAACAATTGGCTTAGTAAATGTTACCTCCGTACACGAATAACATTCATTAAATCAATACTGGACACTCTATTATACCGAATCTAAATAACTCCTGATGAAACAACAACAATAACTGTATAATAAAAGTATTTATACAGCAGCATCATAAAAAATTAACTTAGTTTTGAGACTCATTTATAGAGTAGATAATACGAATAACTTAATAACAATAAAAGTCTTACAGAGTAGACACCAACAACCACAACGAATAGCAAAACTTCAGGAAATGAAATAGATGATAAACAGTTGAACGACAAACAAAATGTAAAATTTCTAACTGGATTTAACGGAATCTGCCAAAATTGTTTCAGATGTCGGAAGTCTCAAATGGAGAGTGATTATATATATGACATGGTAGGATAGTATGATAAGTGTTCAAAATATTCAATTCTCCAGAGGTCGTCATTTATGGTCTATAACAAGAACAAGCCAATATGAGCTTATCATCTCTCAACTAAAGACCCATTATATACCGACTTTCAGCGAGACCTTGTACTGATTTTTAAACCCTGATGCTAATGTAAACAACATGAAACAAACTGGAATTAGAGCATACCAGCTGACAAATATATCATCCAATGAAGATGTCGAGCTTTGCTTTGAGTAATCAGTTTTAAAGACTCCTCTCTTTAACATGGCATGTTCTTAAATATCTTTAACGCAGGCATATTTTGACATCTGATCTAACACTACCTATTCAATAGATACGATGATGATTGATTGACATTTTACGACCACTTTTGTGCACAAGGTAGGCTAAATGGGCCAAGCAACCTCCAAAGGTAATGAGGCAAAATCAAAGACGAAACAACCTTCAGATATGCCCATGCCGAGATTCGAACATGGGTGGTAGTGATCTGTGCGTCGAGCAGATCAAAGAGACACAGCTGGATGGGGTACTATAGAAGTAGTACATTATCAGTGCATGTGTACAGATAAAGAGTCCATTTATATGCGTCACACTCACTAAATAGCACTCTCCTTCAGATGATCTACAACATCTTGAAGTTTATCATCTTCACTAAACGTTAAGTGTTGCGGTATCTGGCTACAGGCTGCACAGTTATCCTGAAATATGTTTTAAATGCATCGATAAAATCATCTATTTAAACCAATGTTCAGTTTGTGGATTGTCCGCAATACATCAATCAATCTAGTAATTGGTGTTAACCAGTATTTTATGATCCAGAATTAGAAGAATAAAACATAATTATATAACATACTAATTAATATTACCACAATGGATACTAATTAATGAAAATAATAATGTAAATGGAATATTAACAAATCTCTGTATAGTCTGATTAATGCAGTATTTAATGGCAGTTAAAATATGATTCTTAAAACTGTAGATGATGTTTTAAAAAAAATTCTCCAATGCAATTAAAAACACTTTGGATGTACTGTTTTCTTTATGAATACTTATATGAGATGACATAAATCATTCATGTAACAGAAACAAATATATGGGCAGCATAGATTAACATAGCATAAAATTAATCTCATCTATAAGAGGGTCTGAGATGGAACACAACACAGCGAACAAAACGAGTACACATTGTCCACAGATATGTTAATTATATAATCATATAGTACGAAGGCCAAACAAACAAGTGATTTATGACTAATTTACTAGCTTAATATCAAGGTAGGAAAAGTTACCTTTTTCTCAGCCTCAAAAGTATATGTATAGATGCCTTCAGTGTCATTGAAGTTTACATAATTGTTTAATACTTGACAACAGCTGTAGAGCAAATACAAATAATTCAGGCAATAATATATACATTATGTGTATGTTTTGGTGTTACTATATTTACAATGGTTAAAACTATGCACAAGAATGGAATCCCAAATATTGGCATGATGTTTGTGCATTTGAATAAGCATGTCTGAGTACAGCATCACCATTCTCTGATATAATGATATTCTTAGCACTTAGCCATGTATTCCTTTCAAAGTTATCCATTCTGATATAAACATGGCACAAACTTTCTAGAGAATGATGTAAGCAGCAAGACTAAAACACAATTTACACCAAAAAACTATGTTATATTGATATTAGAACCTACATACCTTGTAGCCAATTTAAACACTTCTGTGGCACATGCAGCTATAAAACAACAGAAACGCTGTCAATATCACATAAGGAGAGCAATGTGCAGTAGCAATATATGTTTTATTACTATTTATATCATGGGATAGCCCTAAGCAAATAAATCATTTAGAATATTCATAATAGTATTGAAGAAAAAGTATTATTATTCACTATCACATTTGAAAAGTATCAACATCCAGTGAATCCTTTACAAAACTAATTTCTTCACTACACATCAGTGAACAAAATATAAGCCAATGGCAAATTTGTTACAGTATTAACAGTGTTTGGGCTTGAGGAAGCCAACCATTTGCCCCAAATAAATATTCTGAAATCAGTCAACATGTGTGTGTGTGTGTGTGTGCATGCATGCACACATACATCTCCACAATTAGCAAACAGCTTCACATAACTCATACCTGCAATAACTGCATTTGTTGATGCTACAGCTGGAATGATTCTTTTGACAACACCTGCAATATAGAAGAATGATAAGATTGGAACATATACTCATCAGATCTATCTGTACAGGTATATACAAAATATGAGGTACCAGGCAGTTATAGTTATATCCAGATAAATGAGTGAGTTTATGGGTGAGTGAAAAATTATATTTATAGATGGGACAGCTGGCTGTTTGGCGTGTAATAAATATGCAGTGCTGCCGCCTTGCGGTAGACATGGTAGATTACCAGCAAATTTGATAGTATCATTCACAGTGCAAAAATTAATAGATCTAAACAATTGAAGACAGGGATTATTGTGTGGCCCATCATTCCCACAACAGTTGATGAAAATGTCCAGGACTGTCATTTTCCAAATTTACAAGGGGAAAAAAGAGGTAGGTAACATGCTAAATATGATTGAGAAATACTAGCCAAGCGAATCAATATTTATTGAATTTCTATGTAAAATTCTGAAATCTTTCATATTATTATTGAAATACAATTAATGAAGTCTTTTGATGCTGAAGAAATGGCTATGATTGTGATTATCACGAGTTTGGTCAACTAAATAGAGGTTAATCATAATTAAATCACATGCTTTTTATTTTCAGTTGGTCCAATATGGTCACCATCTACTGATCTAACCCTTAGGAGAAAGGAACTCAAAGCATGTAGACTCTAAATCCAGACTATGAGTACAAATTACTAGACTGAAATGAAATGTGCTCAAGGCCACTCAACTCAAAGTTCGTTCACCAACTGAGCTACAGACATGTCGTCTATAGCTCAGTTGGTGAACGAACTTGCTAAACATATGTCTCATCCAGCTCTTGATTTTGTGTCATCTCAACTTCAACATGCCAGTTTACAAACACAAAAGCTCCTTACCAAAGTCTTCCTGTTATCATCAGTGAAAACACTCCATAGAAGTGTCACAAAACTCAAGATTTATCCATGTTTTAATAAAGCTTTGTTGGACACTTTAAAACTTTAAGTTAATGTAATGGCAGACCAGTTGAAATTAAGCTGTGTTGTTCTTGATGAACTGGCAATAAAAGAAAATGTGTCATATAATCCTGAGCACGATGAGGTGGAAGATTTGCTTAAAAAGCCACATTTTGTGCACAACAATAATCATGTCATTATATCATAATAATAATGCATGTTTATATAGTGCCAGAACCAGGTAACATCTGAGGCGATGTATGGTATTATTATCCCTGACTCAGACCTGTGATCTTCTATGATCCACCACATTTATTGAAGAATATATACAACAATCTTAAAAGGTTGGAGAATAATGTTGTTTCATTTTACTGTAGTGATTCGGTGTTACCTATCAGAATGGCTCCCAAATTAACACAAAAACATGCAGATTTGCCAGTGTTTTCAGGGAGGGTGAAAAGGTGGGACAGTATCAAGATCTTTCCACTGGTGGTCTTGTTATATCCAGTTCAGATTTAATGGAAGTGTGTATATTGATAGAAGCAGAATTCTGTAATAATATTGAAAAGATCCTCCACATGAGTAAAGTTAGTTCTATATTAGTAACACTTATGCTGTCAAAGATACAAGGAAAGTTAGAATGTGATTCTTGTAAAACATTACAATTTGTTGTACACTTGTATATTAATATCTGTCTACACCAGGTTTTACATGTGAATATTAGAGAATTCAATAGTTGCAAGGGTAAAAAGAACTGTACATTTTTTTAAATTAAGGCATTGTTGATTGATCAGTGTCATTAATTATTATTTCTTGTGACTTTATGTGCACTCGTAAAAACTTGTAATTATTACTTTTAAATTCAAAATACATATTCTGGACTTATAATATCAGTAAATAATATAAAGCAGAACATATCATGACCTTCCAATGTCAGATTCAAGGACCTTTTCAATGAATTTGTGAACTTTTAATGTGCAAAGATACACCCATATTTCGGAAGAAGTGTAATGACTGAATTCCTGAATGCTTATGATCTATATGTCCAAATTCCAGGACTTTCAAGGACCTCTACAAAAATTCCAGGACTTTCCAGGCCTGGAATACAAATTTTCAAATTTCAGGACTTTCCAGGTTTTCAAGGACCTGTGCGAACCCTGCTAGTACATGATTAACAAACCAGTGTGTTACTTCCATCCTTTCATACAAATATGATGAGCTATTACCTTGTGTTAGTCTGTATGTGACTCCTGATATTCCATATTGACTGGCACGTTCACTAGCCTTGTCATAAACCCATTTTATGTGGGCTGGGTCATCTCCATCGAGTTCAACACCTTCTAAAATGTGGCAAATATGGGAAAACAAGAACAGAACAGATTCACCAAAATTATCAACATTCATTTTGAATTTCAATTAAAAAAAACAGTCGAAATCCATGTGCTGTCTGTGGAGTGTTTCATTCAATAAGAAGCTCCAGTCTGTTCATCTCTAATTTCCTTAGGAAGTAATTCCATGACTAGATATGCCCAATGAAATTAGCGCAGTAGCTAACTCACTCACTATCCACTCTAAGGACTTTATATTTCTGGTTCTTAGTCCTTAGAGCAACAAAGCTTAATTCTAAGTTTAAGAACAAGTGGTGTATCTCCAAATAATGGACCCCAAAGATGAACGAGGAAATATAATGTGAAAATTACAAAACCACCACATTTTACTGCTGCATAATGCAATTAAAATTGTACTGTGTTAAAAAGCTGAGTTGAATACATGAAACTAAATAAATAAATTAAATGAGATGAAAAGTATGTACCTCAGACATAACTAAACAACAAAACATATTTAAGTAAAGATCGTTGACAAAGAAGTATTCTAGCTTTATTATCTAAAGAGTTCCTACCTCCAAAAGGTTTCTCTTGCGGCCAAAGTAGTACTTTAACATACTCTATGCAGTGTTCAGGTAACCGAGGTGTGTGAGCAATGGTACACATTGGAAAGTTGACCTTATAACAGAAACAGAAACCTTTAATTAAATTAATACTGTAGAATTGTATTAGAATATGATGAATGATAATATTATGAATGTATATCTGATCCAATATTGTATTAGTTTCTTTGTATTAAATGCTATATATACTGCTAATAGCCAGATAACTTGACACAGATACAAGAGTGGATTACAAACAGCATAAACCAGTTTTCACTGATAATGGGATTTGGAGTTTGGTGCTGAATAGTGCAATTAAAAAAAAGTAAACAACGGGTCAGTATTATTCCACAAATAACAATTATCAATCTGTAAGTGGCTGCCTACCTGAGGAGGATAGAGTTCCAAGGTACACTCTACACATGCTGATACACCAGGTAATATTACTCTAGCATTGCCCTTAAAGCCTTCTGTACCTCCATCTACCATTGGTATTATGCTACTTTGGTCCACAGTGTTATCGTCATTATACTTCAATAAGCTAACCTGCTCAATTAAAAAAGAATGAGCAACAGTTTTGGGAATTGTTCTTCTCGCATTTGGACGACAAAACATGCCAACAATAAACAATTATCTCACCAACATTCCATTTATCCATCTCCGAGCAATGATAGAGTCCAAACCACAGACGACGATGTGAAATTCTGTAGGAAAACACAAAAACGATATAACATTCACTTTGGAATATAACAAATGGAAGGAATAGCTCAATGTAGCATGGTTATAATCAGTTCAGACAAAAAATGGACTTCAGCTTTTTACAGACAACATTGAAAATACTAATTGATCTACTTACGTCTATAGAATGATGAGTCAAAATCTTGGATTTTTGTGAAGTGTCTTAGAATGAGTCAAGTTAGTTTGGTAATTAATAAATCGGTACAAACATTAACCATGCACAAGTATAAGGTAGAATTTGGGCGATGAAATTTCAAATGGAGTGAATAGTCTCATGGTGCCCATTTAATTGAGAATAATACAGATATATGACAACAAAATATGACAGGATACGGTATCACTTTACAGCCTGGTATACGAGAGTTGATATATTCTGCTGCAACATCTGCTTTTGGTTTGCCGATGTCCTTTTTTCTGGATTGAAAAAGTAACATAATGTAAAATGGTATCTATCTACTGAGGTTGGGTGCACATGTATGTGCTTGCATGCACACACACATAAACACACACACACACATACACACACACACACAGATTTTGGATGAGTAGTCTTTCCTTAAGAAGAAAACCAGCAAAATCAATGCAAAAGAATAATTTAAACCTTCATGCAAATATGTGTAAAACATGTTTGGATAAACAAATACAAAAACATCAAGAAATTAATAATACTGCAGTAAAGGGTGAAGGCTACATTTAATAACACACATTTATTGAAATAATAATTTATTAGTTCAATTTAATCTGTAGATTAGGCTAGTCTCATTGATGAACATACTAACTACTTATTTAAACTACTACATGATGATAGAACTCACACATTATTTCACATTTGATTAAACCATCTTTCCCCATATCTAAACAAAAATATATGCTACAGAACACTATACAGAATTTGAACACAACAAACTAAGCTAGATCACTGGTGCTACTCTCTAGTAATGCAAATCACCAAACAAATTTTTCTCCTTCCAATATATTACCTGAAAAGGAATTGTCTGTTGAGATTTGACAAATCTATTGTGTCCATGTCTATGACATCCATATTCCTGAAGCCAAGAAGTGCCTGAAACGAAATGGAGAATATTGGCAACTTGCTTTAAATAATGTGCATGATAATAGTATGGGCTTCAACACTGTAGATACCAATATATATGTGCAGGAGGTCGGAGGTTCGTATTCCAGCTGTGGCACTCTAGTAGGGGGAGTTTTTCATCCAACGAGGGAACTGGCAAGGCTTTCTCCACCGAATATGCCATACAATATATATTCTAAATTCATTTAGAATTAAGTAAATAACATACCATGTGCGTTTCCCTCATTTGGGGTAGCTAAGCCACATAAAATAACTGCCATTTCGGATATTAGTATAATATCACTTTGAAGGCAACCAAATATCATCTAACTCTAAGGCTTCCATTTTTAATACTATCCTGAAGAGGATGGTAGATCTCGTTTGACAGATTATTTATACTATGGTGATGTACTTCTCATATTACATATTTTCAATATTGATTCTCCATAATAAATTTGATCATATTTATGTAAATTGGTATAATACATGAGGATTAGGCTATTTATCCACATAGATAAAAACAAAGATAGCTCACCATAATCCAGGTTAAATGTGGAGAATAACCATTACAGATCATTCATTCATGTAAATATTATTTAGCTCCTGTTCAAATTTAAGTTCGATAATATTTATTTAAGAGTGGCCAAATGGTTAATGTATATAACTTGTAAACAAAAACTGGTTACGTTTATTGATAAAGTACTGAACACACAGTGACATACAAATCACAAAAAACCTAGATTATAAAGTTATAACCTACCTGACAAACTACTTACTATAAAGCACCTTATTCCTTACTTAAGTGAACATACATTCATACTTACAAACAGAGTCATTAGCATTCATCATATAGCCAAAATTCTTATACTCAAGTATATATATATATATATATATATATATATATATATGGTGGTAAATGTTCATACCAGATCTTTAAGAAGCTCACAGCCAAGTCCACCAGCTCCAATAATAAGTAGCTTACAGTCATCATGAAGGAAGTCCATCATCTGAAAAATTATATTACATTCACTATATTACAGTCATCATTTCCAAATCAATCAAATCAACTATAATTTATCACAAATGGATATGCAGAGTAATCCAAATGTTACTTGAGATTCCTAACTATTTATTAATCCATTCGTAAATCATTACATAAAAGAACTTGATTATAAACATACTGGATTGAAATATTATCAGGGTGTGGCTATTTTGACGCCTTCAAAGACAGAATTGAATACATATGATTAAAATTTTAAAATATAACTTGTAATACACCGGGGTATTTCTGAATTTATCAATTCCATTTCAAGATTTACTGATTCAAATTCAAAAAAGAATAGCTCTAATAAATTGAAACATCTCTGCATAACAATAAAATAAATGCAGATATGTGGAGGGTTAAAATCAAAAAGTTGTATGTTCTCCAGAGAAAATCTGAAGAAGTACAAACTTCACAGCTCCATTGAAAACATGAGTATCTAACACCAACATTGACCTTTCTGGACTGGCTTCCAGTCATATATTCTGTAGGACAAAATCTTGGTGGGTGTGTGCATGCTATATATATATATATATATATATATATATATATATATTAATGCTTTTATAGGATTTCTCCTAAATACATGGAGGAATATATCAGCGACAATTGGTGCAATAAGGGTAAGGCAAGGGATTGTTTTGTTTATTCTCTGAGCTGACCTCACCTGGGACATGTGTCTGACTGGCTTCTCCCTGAAGAAGTGAAATGATCACGCCTAAGTATTTTGTTGAAGGATGAAACATCCCACAGATGCAAGTAATGGAATTTGGTTAAATGATCTGGAAATCTGCAGTGTAATGAGCTATAAATGATCACACAGGAGTGTTAGAGTCTGGAGTGCAAACACCTATGCTACAATTAACATAAAGGATAACACCGTTCAGGGGGAAGGTAGGGATTAAAAATGTTACTTAACCCCATTTAATGGGGCCAATTATTATATATATTTTAAAGCATTTATGTCCAAATGTATATTAATTACAGGTGTTATATGGTTTGGTGACTGCTGCACATCTAAAATAAATGTCTTAGAAATTAAGTATTGGAAAAAGTTATATCCAGTTGTTTGAATGTTCACCTAAACTATAATCACTTGTCTTTTGTTTTTCAGGCTGGTTATCAACAATTTCACTCTACATAAACTGCTTTACTGAAAGTTCACAATGACATATCACTAAACATAGACCCCTGAAAGGTCACAGCATTAACACTATTAGATTTATCTGCAGCTTTTGGCCCCATTGGTTTTTCTGTTCTTCTAGATTACCTCTCTGATTGGTATGGTATATTAGGCACAGGACTCACTTGCATCAACGTTGTGACTCCAACTTGACACTAATAGGAGAAAAGCTATGTAAATCGGATGACCGCATGATTTATTTGGAGTCTTTACAAATGAGGAATAATTTAGTGTACTATAGCTTTCTGGAATGTGAGGGAGAAAATCAAGATGAAAAACTCTGACAACTATTTGCAAAAGACATGAACCTGACTGGCTCAGATGAAATAGTGATTGACATTTGTCACAGAATATCCCCCAGAGACAAGCAAGACTCAAAACGTGCAAGAAACGTCATGACAAGATTTAATCTCTTATCTGACAAACACCTGGTATTGCGAAGCACCAAGAAACCCAAGGCAAGAGAACCACCTATGTTCATAAATGATCAGTATCCAAGGGATATAGAATGTAAACATTGTGTACCCAGGCCTATAGTCAATACTTCTAAAGGATGGCCCAACTGTCATGCGATTCTTGTCAAATTCAAGATTATCTTTAAAGAGATGGGTTATTCCACGGACACAACTGATTAGATTCCATTTGATACGAGCACTTCAGCAACCAGGATGACAGGAAACAGATTCCTGTTCTCCGGGGTTGATATTATGATGACAGACGACCCCACAAGCATGAAGCGAATTGGCAACAAACTTGTTATTAACGCACAAACACTGGCAATAAGGTATCTTGGAATGTAATAGGTATAATACATTCTCAGATTTTGCTTACAAATTACCTATATTTACATTACCTACTTTATGAAATAATTGGGCAAAGTATTTTGATATTAAGATATGTCAAGGTCGCATGTGAAACAATTTATCAAAAAGTGTATACTAAAAGGATATTTAGGTCATGTTACCTGTACATATACAAGAAGTATTGATGGCAAATCTTTATGAATACCTTGTCTGACTGACTAATTTAATTACAACATTATAAATATTTGGCATTCATCCTTCATCAAATGATGAGACGATAAGTTATAATAATTAATATATTTGTTAGCCTGAATCTTCACCTGAGATTTGCCTCTACCAATCACTCGACGCAGACACAATTAGTTAACATTTCGCTTTATTTTCTATTTCTTTTGGGGGGGGGCTTTAGTAAGACAACCAGCAGACTACACAGTACCTCCAATTTACATTAACTGTTGATATTGTGTGTTTCTGTCTATATTCTTGTACTTGTTTCATGCTATTATATTGTAATGTAAATTGGAAAATTAAACTCATTCATTCCTCTGACATTCCTGCTTCTACCATATTTGTGATCTTTGCCGTATTCGGCACTATATTTCTCTTTCAGTCGCCAAAACCATTGCTATAGCACCCATTACTAGTAGGCTTGATTACTGTAACTCTCTTCTTTATAACATAACATCGAAGGTATTGCAAAACTTCAGTGTGTTCAGAACTGCTTAGCTAGGGTTGTCACCCTGTTCAATCTCACATAATTTTCAAACTCTGTAAAATTTCCTATCAAACTCTCTCTTCCAGAGAACCTTCATGTCTATTTTCTATGCTTTCTCAGGCACACAAGCCCAGAGAGCTCCATTCATCTGGTTTTCACTTGTTGTCTGTTCCCAGGGTTAAAACTAATGGTGGCACTCATGCTTTATTAGTTGCTGTCCCTACTCTTTGGAATTCACTCTCTGAACATGATGAGTCATTAAATAACATAGTTTCTTTCAATTATCATCTGAAAACTCATCTTTTCAGACTGGCTTATCCCTCCTAAGTTTTCCCTGCGTTCAACCATTTGTTGATGAATTTTGTATTTTGATTTAGAGATTGCTTAACCCCTGTATCAGGGGTGTGACTGAGCTCGGATTCTTTTCGAGGATATTGGCACTATATTAGTTTTATTATTATTTATGACACTACAGATATTAAATATATTAATATTATAATAATACATATAGTTATTATTATTATCACCATTATTAATATGACCTACCTCAGGGCATGCTTCAAAGTCAGGATGGGCAAAGGGTCCAGGACGGGTTAATATTTTACTGACATGAGCCCAACGATGTGGCCAATCAACACCTGTCATCCTTACTGAAAAATAATAATAAAACAGTACATCAGCTGCAATTAACCATATTGGTGAATATTCAGAATGCAAGTCACAGGGTTACTATATTGTCACTAAAACTCTCGGACACAAATTTGATATGATATTAGATGATGATGATTTATGTTTTACAGCCACTTTTGTGCACTAGGTAGGCTAAATGGGCCGAAAGATCTCCAAAGGTAATGAGATGAAGTGAAAGATGAAACAACTTTCAGATATGCCCACGCCGGGATTCGAACACAGGTGGTAGTAATCTGTGGTCCAACATGCTACCGCTAGACCACGGAGGCGCCCCTGATATGATAATAGAATTATCCACATATTAAGTTGTAACAAGTTGATCAAACTGTATTACTATCTGTGCATTAACTGTTAATTAATTTTATTTCTGGACCAAACCAAGGCATTTGACACTGCATATATTTATTACCTTGATTGTAGAATATTATTAAATGTAAAATGACAAATAAAAACCTCCATTGGTACTTCTTTTTATACAAGTTGCATCCACATTCATCCACACAGTTGTGAGATATGAGCATTAAACAGAGTTTTTTTAAATAATTTAATAAAGGATAACAATTTGCCAATTACAGTTATGAAGATAATATATATATATATATATATATATATATATATATATATCATATAAGATTTGTAATCTTTTGCAAATTATATAATTTTAATTATATATCCTGTGATAATCATATTTTGGTGATGACATACATAATAATTATAGTTATAACCATGTTTATTTAACATTATAATCTCAATAAATGACAATAATTATTAATCTAATCATAATTATAACCATTATATTGTCAAGTAATTGTTATCGTAACTGATTAGCTTGATCCATTAACAATCCCAATTCTGGTTTTAGGATACGGATCCTTATTTGAAGAATATAAAAATGGCACAGATTTATTGTTTCAGTAATAACTAATAGTTTAGACACTTCATAGATCTGAATGTATCTAACTAAATAAAGATAACAAGTGGGCTCAGTTCGGTGGTGTGTAGGAAGACTGAAACAGACTCAGAAGTACAAAAAGTATGAAAATGACAATTTTTTAATGAAAATTATGTTGAACTCATTTAATGAACAGGACACTGACCCAACATTATTAACAACACTGACAAAAAGTCTGTTTCATTTAGTCAGTGGCTTCATTCAATCTGTCTGTCAGGTGTTACTGGCATCTACTCACTGATAACATGCATTTGCTATCTATCATACATGGGGTCAAATAAATTGCGGAATTGGAATTGATGGTCGAATCCAAAATTGGAATTGATTATTTCAAACAAAAATGGAATTGATAAATTTTGAAATGGAATAGAAGTTTCCTACAAAAAAATTAAATCCACAAATTAATTTACCATTTTATTTTTTAACTCAGAAATATTTCTTCCATAACAATCCTACTTGGAATATAAACTACTCTGAGTAGGTATTCCAAGTAGGTACTCAGAGTACCTACTTATGGTCAAAATTTGAACATTTGATGTGGAATTGACCAAATGGAATTGACCCCATGTCTGCTATCTATAATAAACATGCATCTGTGTGTTTTTCTATTAATAATAACTCACACAAAATCAAATAATACTCAATCAGCCTGGTGTGTGTGTATTATTCTGAACTGTCTGAATTAATTTCAAGTAAATCTAATATGCAAAGTTTGACTTTTTTCACATTTGTTGTGCTGATGTTCATTTTAATTTGGTATATGTGTGTGATATTTCCCATCAGGGAACATATTACTTTAACTCAGATAACCAATTTGGAAGGTGAACACTATCTAATGTATTCATACAAAGTGTGAACATACACAGCTGTACTCGGGCAGTAAAATTGGGTACCGGGTAGTTAACCATCATTAGCTTATCATCACTCTCTTGGGATAAAAAAAACCAGGTAGTTTAGCTGATGTTCCTTGAAACACTTATGGTTAATACATAAATAGACATTCCCTATATAGTATATGCTGGTTTACTTATCCAGTGATTTAAATAATCTACTTGTTCAGAACTGAAAACAATTTCTCCCGGAGAAGATTTAATGTACTTCCCTTTGTAGAATGCACCCTGCAAACAGAGTTCTGTTAGATGTCACATTCATCATGTAAATTTTCTATTGCTTGTTTGGTATCACCAGATCATCTTATATATATATATATATATATATATATATATATATATATATATATATTATCTACCACATGGATGCCCTGTTTCATATGTTCAATCTGTTCACTACTGAAGCATATTATTCTGTTTGGGTGATTATATAAATTGAATAGACTTCTGATCTATACACCGCTCAATTCACCTTTCACCCTAGCCTAGAATAGATCTATGACTATCATTATGTCTATGTCAGTATGTGTTATTCATGATATCAAACAAGCCTGAGTATAATTAGGTATCCCAACTAATGCTTAATGCTGAAGTAAAAAAAAAACTTGATTTGAACAAAATGAGTGAAGTAGATTTTTTTTACTGACCAGTTGTATTACTTTTCTAAAAAAATTAGACCACACATTTTTATGCCCAAATAAAAGCCATCTTTGAAGCCTCATATATATTAATTCTCTGCGAGTTATACTTGTAGAAAATATAACAATGTGTTCTCTATACTGCAGTGTATTATTACATGCTATACAATATACACCGGTTCATTACAAGCATGACAAATCAAATCAGTACATGACCCAAAAACTAACCTTTTAAAACCTTGCACAAAGTGCCATGCTTTGGAAACCATAATTATATAACAAATATCAATATTGTCCATGTATTTATATTTTATATTAGCCATTAATATGTACAATATGGTTATTTAATTTCACAACCCTTTGATTAATATTAAAGATTGTGTAGTTGTTTGAAAACAACAGCATGAAACCATGAAAATAAAAAATGTGCAATATTTTTTTTAATTTTCAGAATATCATCTTGAAATGTATATATCATTATGTACATATCATTAAGATACAAACAATAACATCATGCTGAGTTATAAAAATTTATTAAAAATTGTAACCAATATCCACTGAAATGTTCAAAAATAATCTAATGCATATAACTTCTGTGAATAATTTATTTATGACACAGAATATTAGCACCCATTAGCATTTAAAACTACCTAAATATCAGCAGCAAAAACCAATTCAGTCAGAACTTCAGCAACATCATCTGTCCTTTAGCATCTGTATAGCCTATAACCCTGTTTAAAAACTGAATTATTGCCACCTCTAAACTTGTCACTTCTAACACAATGCCAATAAAAAATCATCCACATTTTCATATGCAACTGTAACCCATGTGTTCTGATTGTTAAATGTAACGGTATTTGTAGTTTTGTATTTTTTTTGATTCTGAAAGTTATCCGATTCAGTCAAAATTATTTGTCTATGTCAAAATCCATCACTGTACTAGAAGTTGCATTTATAATCCGACGTGGGTTCAGCATAGGCAGTCCTGGGAACAGCAGCCTTGTCCACCTTCAACTTTGTGACAGCTGTCTAGCTCCAACCTCAGTTGTAAAAGCTGAAGCCACATCAAGTTAGCAGGGAAGGAAGTCCATAGCCATGAACACTGTCCGGAATAAGTCCAGTGTGCCACCAGCTGAAAATCAATATTGAATTGTTCTTAAATCACATGTCACTGACATTTAGTCAAATTGAGCCTGACAGTGACACTGATTCAGTGTTTGTGTAATGTATTTATCTCATATAAATGTTATCACCAATTACTATGGATTTAATTCAGTGTAGACCTTTTTAATTTAGACAAGTATATTGTAACAAGCATGGAATGTATTTATAAATATAGTACAGTGAATTTTTAAATACGTGATGAATTTGTATGATTTGAGCAGCCTGAATAAGCCGAATTGTATATATTAATGTATTATCGCCCAACACAAGCAGTAGTGAAAAGCTCGAAGACAAATGACAGGTGACCTGCATTTGTTTCTGCCATATGCTTCATTAATAATATTTCCGCAGCAGCCCTCCAACTTTAAAGTCAAATATCTTTAAAGCTACTTAAATCTAACTAATTCAAACTGCTCTAAAATAAAATAGTTTAATTGATAATAAAGTACATACCCTTTACGGTCCGCAAAGCCAAGGTAAATTTGTTGTTTAGATTAATATCCATTACTGTCAATAAATCAGAAACTCTGTATTTCTGAGTAGAATTCAAGATGGCACGATTTGCTGTGGGTGTGCATGAATATGATCTCTTTGCGAATTGACCATAATATATATCAAACTACTGTTTGTGTCTGGGTTGGCAAGTTTAACACTCCCCCCCCCCCTGATTAAACTGGATTGGATTAAACCCCTATTTTATGTTCAAACAGGGTTTACTCAGGGGTAGTTTTTTAACATAAATGCAATGCAGAAATAAAACAAAAAGTGTTGTGTTTTGCAGCCAATCTCACCATGGTCAGTGTCACTGAAAGCACGTTTCATTGTCAATGAAAGCACGTTTCACTCCAGTATTGACACAAGTCAGTGGCTTGCTTTGAAAAATGTTTCCCTTGTGCTGTGATGCTCAATCTTGTTGCTGACTTTAGATCCATCTAATTTCAAGAAAATTTGTCTCACAGGATCAAAAGGTTGACCACCTTTTATAATGGCCATGTCCCACTAATGTTGTCACTTTTTGTGATAGCTAATACCACAAATGGTTGTATAAAATATCCAATGTCAACTTTCAACTTTGGCTATAGCACAGTATTCAATGAGATTATAACCAACAGCAACTTGAGATGTATACCACTGTTTGTTTTGTTTTTTGGGGAGAATCCCCAGGTTGCTGCTTATTCAGCACACCCTCTATGTTGGAGTGGTTGAGGAACCTCCTATCCCACCACTCACAGGGGAGCAGTATGGAAAGATGGAGCTGAAATACCCTGAGTTTTACATCCTCAGGGGGTCTTTAACATCCTCAGGGGGTCTTTAACATCCCCCTTTATTTTTAATAATTCAGTGAAGATGGCAGCGCTATTTAACATGGTGAATCACCCACGATGTTGTGAGCCGAGAAATTAATCTTTGAAAAAGTTTCGACCTCTTACTGGAATCGAACCTGTGACCCTTGGCACCAAGCGCTGAGTACTTAACCGCTAGGCCACTGGAGCTCACTGTATACCACTGATTGATTGATTTGTTTTTCGGGGAGAATCCCCAGGTTGTCGCTTATTCAGCACAGCCTCAATGTTGGAGTGATTGAGAAACCTCCTCTCCCACCACTCAGAGGGGAGCAGTATGGATAGAATTCTCATTTTATATAGTCTTGCTGAACAGAAGCCATGTAATGATGTATTCATGAACTTGCAGATGTGTTTATTACTGTGAAATCATTGTGGTCTTAGACCATGCTAACATCCCCCTGATTAGTGTCACATTGATCTAGTCAAAATGAAGTTTATCTAATAGATGTACCTTATAATTGGGCAATGAAGAAACTATGGTGTAATGACAATTAAATCATTTTAGTTTTAATCACACATCATTCAAACACTATTATGATATGGAACAGCTGTATCTCTTCATAGTGATACATAGCTCCTACTACATACTACATGATGTTGCTAGGAAAGTTCAAGCATGATTAGACACATGACCACCCTCCCCATACATGTAGTCGATTGGGTATTTGACAGTGTTGTATTGCCTTGAAAGTGTTCCATAACAAGTCAGTCATTATCACCTGTTTAAACAAGTTAAACCCCCTGTTTAAACAGGGTTTAAACCACCGGAGAGGATTAAACTGGTTTACACATTGATAAAACCCAACCCTGGTTTGTGCAAGTTTATAAAGGATATACTTTTTCTTCTCACACATAATAATGACGTATACCATTAGAAACCTGAATTTAATGCATATGAAGAAAATTATAGGGAGTAAATGGTCAGTGGCAAATATCATTGTTTGTCGGGGTGTTGCGACCCCCATGGTGACAACACTTCCAAAAACACTGGTGCTAATCGATAGGCATATCGTTTACTGGCATGTCATTTACTAACTACACACTCAATTTAATAAACATGCATACTCATTGAAAAAATAAAGACTCACAATTTCAAAAACATAAAATTTGTTGACATAGCACAGATAAAAATATGAAAAAATGTTGGGAAATAAACGGTAAAACCATTGACCTGCAAGAAAACTAGACCGAACATAGCTGGCGATTTGATGGCAAACAGGTCCCAACTTCCAGTCGTGGAAAAAAGGAACGCAGACTGAAAAATCTGATTTATAAACTTGGTGAATTATTGTTGTGTCATTGGTTGCATAAGCCGTGGGAGTAAAAGTAATACAAAAGGAATATCTTTTCATCAGTAAGTATAAGGAACACATTTAAAATAACTGTTAAAGCACAGTTTTTTGGGTGGGAAATTAAGCCAAACTATTATTATATTTAGCCTATTTGAAAACCCCCTTTCTGTCTCTGGCATTTGATCCCAACTAAACTAGATCTACAGACTTACATAAAATGATATTTCATGGCATATAATAGGACAGGGATAATGCAGAATGTCTGCACACACAAAATTATAATGCACACATTACAATAAATGTCCATATTCATAGGTTCAACACTTGAAGCGCAGCCTTTTCAATATTCTTCTACAGGAAGTCAACGCTGTTTGGTCATAGTGTAGGTATGTGCGTATAAAAGGCTTGTGGACGGAGCCTGCACTGAGGGGATCGGAATTTCTTTCTGATCGTTTCAGGGGGTACCCCCTTTCATGAATATTCATGATGCCTATACAGGTGTTCTTATTGGTTTGACTGGTGGATGATGTCATGGATTTTCCATCCTCGTTTTCGAATTTTAATGATCGGCTGAAGATTGAATTAATGGTGCGTAGATGAAGTTATTACTTGTTGACAAAAGACATCTAAATTAGCTTGAACAAATCTTTTAAAATAAATTCAAACATATACAAAATGTAGATAATGTTCTAAAGTTTAATTTGCTGAAAGTTTCATAGTCGTATGTACATTCGAACGTCTGTAGTAGCTTGCGGAAAAATATTTGGCCGGCTGCGATATTTCTGGTTCACTGTTGCCATTGGGAAATCCACCTAGAAATATGTACATGGTCACATACAGGCAAACGGATGAAACATATGACAGTGTAGTAGACATTAGTTAGTTATTTAGCCATCAGTTAGTTATTTAGACACCAGTTACTTATTTAAATATTTAATCATTTACTTTTTTAGACATTAATAAATTATCTAGACATTAGTTATTTATATAGATATTAGTTATTTATTTAGATATCAGATATTTATTTAGATATCAGTTAGTTATTTGGCCATCAGTTACTTATTTTAATATTTAGACATTTAGTTTTTTAGACATCAATTAGTTATTTAGACATTAGTTAGTTATTTAGATATCAGTTATTATTTTTTTAGGCATCAGTTAGTTATTTAGACATCATGATGCAGTTACATATTTAGACATCAATTAGTTTTTTAGACATCAGTAGTTTTCTAGATATGAGGTCACAGTCCTTCCTTTTCATTTCCATGTTAAGTAAGTATAGTCATAAATCTGACATTTTTGAAGAAGTAAAAAGTCTCTAACTTCCTTAATATTTGAGCTATAATCATGAAACAGATACCATTGGAATGTTTAATTCTTGTTCTTCAATCAGTATTAAAAATCGGTGCTCTATCTTTAATTAATTTTTTGTCATATACCTACATGGTGGACCATTCAAACACCACTGACTGCTCAGTCTAGTTTTCTTTCAGGTCAATGGGTAAAAATAACATGTTTAGCACCTGGACGCACCTTTATACGCATCTATTGGGCTACCTAGTACAATCAGTCGAGATTACCTATGCTACTGTTAGACTGACTAAACTATATCCGTCTGAATCGAAAAAATTTAATTCATTCATACAATCCCCTATTGTTATAATAACAGTCTAACCACACTAGCCTATACTATAGTATAGACTCTATAATAATTAATATGCCTGTGAATATGCGAGTATGTGGACGATAAAGGGGGTATAATGTTAAACTCAAAGCAAGTCTGTAGTCTATATAAATACGTCACTGACATATAAACTATACAGTCTATGTGTATAGAGTTTATCTCTTTATACTAAGGCGCCGTATAAGTGAGAAAACAGAAAAAACAATTAATTCAATAAGCTTTACCTGTCAATAAACTAGACTACCGATAGCAACCTTCACCTTAACTAATTCCTAAACTATTATAAACTCTCGATTTTATACGCGCACCAAGCAATAGGCTGACTCATTTGATTTGGAATCACCAATATTTTCTAAATGTATTTAGATCTATTTGGTTAATTTTTAGCTCAATTATGTTAATAAATTATACAATACAATTATTTTACACTGTGCAATTTCAGAGGTTGACGTACTTTTTATGGGTTTTTCATACTATTTGCACAGAAATGTAAATTTATCCTGCCGCATAACGCAATGTGATTAAATACGAAAATGCGATTTTTTAAAATCTATTTGATAGCTGAATTGAATGAAATTTAACTGACACAGTGCTACATGGCTGCAGAAAATAATTTAGAAAATGTTAAAGTTAACAGCTGCTCATTTTGCGATGTTCTAAGCTGTCATTCTTTGTCAACATGGAGGGCGTCGAAGTTGCACCTCTTCGGCCGATGTCCGATTTTTTGTTAGAGTCGGCTAGATTTCAGCTTCCAGATTTTAGCAACATCGACAGATGGGCCAACAGGGTTATCAGCAATTTACTGTATTATCAGTCAAACTACATGCTTACCGCTATCATCATATTTACCATTGTCGGGTATGTTTCTTTCGGGAACTGGACTATTCGCCCTTGATTTTATTCGCCCTCAGTTAGTTTCGACTCGTTTTATATTCGCCTTCGGGAACCCTCGATATTATTCGCCCGTCAGTTAGTTTAATTACTCTTAATTTAAAATCAAATAGTTAAAATATTAATTTATTATCGAATATTTAAAATACAATTTGTTATCAAATAGTTAAAATATAATTTAGTTACTAAATTAAAAAACAACCATAGTCATAGATAGACTAAGCAGCCAAATAATATATACTGCTATACAGTAGCAGTTTAAATCTGTGTGCATGGTTTGTAGACCTTGCTGATATCACAAAGCAGCTCCTTTCCATCTAATTTGTTCACAACCTGATCATCCCACAATGCAAAGATCTTTGTCTGCAGCGTCAAAGTCTAAAATGACTGTGATGACAAATGGTGAAGGCTGCAGCTGTTGTACATGCTGTAGGATGGCTACATAGTCTGCAGTGGCCTTGCTAGACATAAGGGCAAAGACAAGGGGAACCTGCTTAATATTGTTACAGCTCTCTAAGAAGGCATAGATTGACACAGGTGTGTAAACTGAACTCTAATAGGCTTGAATGTGTCATCAACATGCCACTCCAGTGCTCCCCTCAGCAGTGAAATCAATGTGGCTGTGAAAAATGAAATGTTGCCTTGGCCCAACATGAAAAATTGTATGTAGAAAAGGGTCTAAGATGGTAGCCTCCTCAACGTTAAAGTCCAGAGTCGTAGGATTGGTGGGTTGGTTGCCATGCCAATGAAGTGAGTGAAGTAATGGGTGTTTTGAGATGGCTTCAGTGGATGTGGATGGTGGTAAATGTTGTTGTAATGCTTAACAATGTTAACAATGTTTGATGCACTGGTGAAACTTTCACCATGAAAGGTTGGTCCTGTGCTCTGGCTACTATCTGGGCCCGGATGAGGCAACAGTGGATGCCTTAGATACACAGATGTGTGCTGTCGGGCTAGGCATAAATATTTTAACGAGCTGTTTGACAGTTGCTGTACAGTAACAATCTTTGCATCAAAGAGAACACTCCCAGACAGTGTGGCCTGTCCTTTTAAGAATCATCTTCACGTTATACACATAGTTTCTGGAGTTGACCAGCAGCTGTTTTGAAAGCTTGTTGGAGCGGGTGATCTGGGAACAGGAACCTGTGACATGCATCCCAAGCATATCCAGTTAATGAACCTGGATCCTGAAACATAAGGCTACTATTGCTCCCTACGTACTACTTTTTGGCATTCAATGCATCAGTATGTTGATACACGATTCATCTTGGAATGATGTTGATCAGAAACATCTCTGTTTATATGATGATGATCGCCTTGCTAATTATTTGTAATTGGTGTATGTCTTTAGGATGATGTAAGTTAATATGTTAACTAAGCAAGCAATTGAGTTCGCTTAGATGTATATAGTGGTTGGTAGTTAAATTAACAATGACTTGATTGTCATTAAAACACTGCCAGGGTAGAGCATCCTCAGCTGTATCAAATAACCCACTCCCTGGTAAATAATATTTGAGCTAACATTCATAGCGGGATTCCACATATTATATATATATAATTAATATCACAGATATGCCAGTAATACTTCTGTCAAAAAATATTACTGCATACCCATGATGGATACATTTAGCTTTTAAGAGTGTATCAGACAGTTGCTGAAAAAGTCATCAAATGCTTTCTTGCAGTTGACCCTATGCCTACATGCTTGGAAAGTTTTAGGGCCCCCCGCTTGTCTACTAGAAAATATGTATATCCCCCCAATTTTCAAAAACTTTGGGCTACGTTAGACAGCATATCCATTTTTGTTTGTTAATAACTTATAAATCTATTTAAAGATATGGCGCCAGAATACCTGTGTGAACTGGTTTCCATTAGAAGGGCATCCCCAAAACTCAGGTCATCCAGTCAGATACATTGCAGGTGCCCCGGGCTCGGGGCCCAAATCATATGGTGATTGTCGTTTGTGTTGCAGCCCCAATTTGTGGAATAATTCCGGAAATATTAGAAATGCGTGACTCTTGGAAATTTAAGTCTCTTTCCACCCATTTAAAATCTTTTTTCAGATAAAAAAAATTTTTATCTTTTAAAACATTACAGGGTTTTACAGACATTATTTGGGGTATTATTATATTAAAATTATTTGTACAGCGCCTTTTAATGGCTCCTGCTAGTAAGGCGCTTTATTAAATATACATTATTATTATTATATTCTGCATTAGTTTATACTTTCATGATTTTCTAGCTGTTTTTCACTAACATCAACTAACTTTAAAATATATATATATATATATATATATATATATATATATGTATGTATAATTTTATTATATAACTCAACAAGGTCGAATAGTCCCTTTTATAAGGGGTGAATTACAATAAAGGGCAAATAGTCTTTTTAAATTGAGAGTGAATGCAACTGAGGGCGAATATTCGATAATCCTTTTGTTCAGTTTCACATTAAACTCACTCAGTGAAATATGGCATTAAGTAAACTCACTGTACTCAGGTGATGTTGATCCACTTTAGCTGGAATACTGAAAGATGAGGCAGTTATCTGTTTATAATTTGTTGAACAGATAATCACATATATTAAAGTACTTTTTATGGATGTTCTGAAAGGGACTTCTGTGATACAATTGGTAGCACAATGTGGTGTTGACCTTCAGGTTAAGTTTTGTCAGAATGTTACCTGCATCTGTGAGATGTTTCCTCTTGCAACTCATTTCTTTAGAGAGTAACTCCTGAGGCATGTGCTCCTTATGCAAATGGATTATGTTAGAGAAGATTGTGATGTATATTTTTCTTGCACATTGCATATTTAAAATATCACATTAAATCATATTATGTACATTTAAAAAAAATATGATATAGCCAAAACATCCACCCTGAATATTTTCTTTGGCCAAAACATCCAGGGGTGCATGGCCATGGCCAAAACATCCTACATAGGGATATAACATTAATATGAAGTACACATTATAATGTTCTTCGATCTAATGTTAGCAATCTTTTTATATCTGATACCTTTTAGAAAATAAATGTATTATGTTTGAAATGTTTCTGAACTGAATAATTTTTATACATAACATAAGATTTCTTCCTAAATTGTTATCACTAAGTAAACTTAAGCAGTGTTAGAAGTTATTGCAAAGTTGTCATGATTATTTAAAGTATAATTTTTGCCTATTTCCCATCCAGGGTAATGAATCCAGTTCAGATGATCTTTGGCTCGGTGACTGTTGCTGTCATATTTTCACTCTTTGTGTATGCATCAAGCAAACAAGCTCAGCTTCGTCGGTTCAAGCGTCAACATCCAGCTGCAGGTTTTGTGCTAATATTGCTTGCTGGCTACTTTGTCATCCATCTCTTTGGGTCTATCATAGTTTTCCTGTTTGGCATTGCTCTGCCTTTGCTGTGTGAGTATATTATGAAAAATATAGCTCTGATTTTCATTTACATCTAACCTTTATGTAGTTTTACCTCCCTGATCAGCTGTCTATTTTTAATAATCTCAATTAATAATTTATGTATAACTGCAAAATTAATCAAAAAAATTCTGTGTGCTAAGGAAGAGTTAAAAGATTCTTTTGAAGTAGTAGTATGTATGTATGTAACATGGATTCTGCAATCACAGTAATTTCACGAGAGTCTGCACTTGGACAGGGCTGGAGAAATCGGTAGCCTGCACACCAGAAATCACTGTTCACATTGCAAACCTTGCTTGCCACTTGCTGTGAAACAATTAATTAATAACTCTTGCCAGTTGAAGTTACAATCAGGCATGTTTGGTGTGACAAGTTTGTTTATTTGTTATAATATTAAAGCGAAGTGTGTGTGTGTGTGTGTGTGTGTGTCACTGCCGGTGAAGAAATTGATAGATATATTAACCACACACTTGCTGACACCATGAGTTTGAAATGACTGAGTCAGCTTTTTCACAAATGACGACAATGATTCAGATTTTGAGGGATTTTAAGCCAATGCTTGACCTTGACTTATATGGTGAGCATATGCCTGAGGAAGAAATTGACCTTGACTTATCTACCAGGTCAACTTATATGCTAGTATAAACAGTATATAAATTAAAACATGTTCTAAGCTGATATTTAAACATATTTGATTAAACAATTTATAATGCAGTCATGGATCCTTCACCAAGAGCCTCAGAAATTTCATTGTTCACTTCCAAGAGAGCAGTTTCTGTTGAATGACATCTATGATAAGCAGACTGATAACTGTCTTTTAGATCATTGTACTCTTGAGTGTTCTTCTGTATGCCTTGCTGCTACATTTTCAATAAGTTTGGAGATGAAAGGAAAGTTAATACTTCTTCATTTTGGCACAACCCCAATGCATCACTGACTCATGCACTGACACATTGATAATGGCTGTTATCAGTGGCAGAAGTTGTTCCACACATTTCTTCAAAAACCAAATAAGCAGCAGATCCAAGTCACATGACTTGTTTAGAGACTTGGTGATTAACTCCTTTACCTCAACTTCAGAAGCTGGTCGAAACATTTTGATCATTTTCCCATTAAACATAATATCTTTATCCATGGAGATATTGCAGGCATTATTTATTAGGGGAATCAGAAATAATCTTATTCCTGATGATTGTTGTTTACCTCTTGAAGTAATTGCTGAACTTGTCTGCGAAGTGTTCAGCAGAGGTAAAATGTGGAAGATTTGCATTTACTTCCCATCAAATATTCCTTGTTAATTGGAAGCGTTTCTTTTGATCTTTTCCACATTCCTCTATCTTTTTGGAATAGGAGCACTTATTCACTTCCAATAGTAGTGTATTCATTTTCAAAAAGAGATTTCTGCTTATTTCAAAGAGCACCACCAAGGAAGTTCGGTGCCAGGTTCTTTCTGTTTTCCTTGGAATTTTCTTAGCATATCTAAGTTTATCAGAGTACTAAGGAGTTTCCAGTCTCGACGTGATGAATGTTTAATTTTCATTGTTTGATGCATTTAGCTTAACCTAAGGTGATAAGTGGCTGTGAAACAAAAATATAATTTCTCAGGTGAATGTGGGATAGTTCTCCCAGAAATATCATGTCAAAGTGCCTGGGAAACATTCTACAAATCTGATATGTGATGATGATGATGATATATATTTTTCCAAATTCCACAAGTAGTATATCATCTAATAACTTAATTATATATTGCACCAAGCACATAATTACGTGTGAAATTTGATGACTTAGACATTCTGTAGAAACAAGAAGCTGTTTCATTTTAATTTTGAATGTTTTATGTTGGTTATATTTTGTGTAAAACCTGCCCTACTGGTTGTATTTAATGATATTAAAGTGACCATTTTGTTTTCAGGCACACTAATCCACGCAAGTCTTCGTCTGAGAAACATCAAGAACAAAATATCTGGCAAAATAGAGTTTGTTGGCATAAAAAGAACTCCCATGGGTCTGCTACTGGAGTCACTGGGAAACGAACAAGAGGTTGTCTCTTAGACAAGTTAGAAAATGGTTGTGCTACTCTATGCTCTATGCGAAACTTAAAGTAATTAAATCGAGCTGTTCATTCCTGTTAGATTAAATAGTTTAACATAGATGACTACTAAAAATAAGTGGTTGTGCAATAGACACTAAACATGATCTACCAGTTGAGACATGCTATTTAAATCAGCTGTGAATTGGTTCTATTCAATAGTTGAATATGGCCCCAAAGAGATTCATTATAGTGGAATGTGGTACTAAAACAAGTCATTTTATGTTACTCTTTATGTCCTTAATATTTATTTAATCACGGACCCTATTGCTGCGTGAAGGTACCTAAAACATATTTGCCTAGAATGGTGGGAGTAATGTGCTGCGGTGCTGGTGGTGGATTCTTCATTGGTATAATGATGTATTTCTTTGTTCACCTATTTGTATTTACCTTGACCCACCCCTTCCATATTCACTGTAATAGCAACATATTATGTTGTAAACGTATACTGCTTAGAAGCTTATTGTAGCTACTCAGAGTTAAAGCAAACTAGAAATAAGTTAAATTTGCAGTTTTAAGCATAGCCTACTAATGTATGCTGGGTGCATGATTATATGTAAGTAGTTGTTGCTTTAATACACATTTGTAGAAGATATTTATAGACATTTTATATATATATATATATATATATATATATGTGTGTGTGTGAGTGTGTGTGTGATTGTAATATTGTTACTTCAGGCAATGTTTGTCAAACTGTTACAGCTTTCTGTGGCTTGGGCTCAGTTCTGCATTTTATAAGCAGGTGCAGGATGAAATGTAATTTAATCAGTATTCATTATTAAAAAGGCCACATCTAATGGCATATGCTTTAATAATGAAATCAAGGTCAAATATCAAAATACTAACATATTATGAACGTCATTTTCTATTATGTATAGTTACAAGTGAGTTTATATGACTGTTTCCCCTTAAAAAGAAATAGCAAATGTGTATGTTCCTTCCTAGAATATAAACATTGCCATGTGCATTTTTCTGTACTTACCACTATGTCTTCCAAATAATTATAAATTAACTTGAGTACAATTAGGAAATTATTAGTTGGATAACCAAAGAATCAGGCTGGTGTATTGTCAGTCCATTGAAAATTATGCAGTTTTGATGCTTCTATATAATATTCATAGAAGTCATCTTGATGCCTTCTTTTTGACACTCCAGAAGTTTGACATGAAAAGGGAAAGCTTTTTTGGATGAACTAATATAAACACAAGATTTGTATGTATCTGGTTCCAATACTATATGTAACTTTGCTTATACCACCTGCAAGCTTAAGTGAAATTTAACAAGTCTTGATGCAGTACCATGTTGATGATGTTATTGCCAGAATCTCTTTATTGATAGATGTATCTGAGTATTCTAAGGCTGTATATGTGTAATGTTTTATGACGTTTTGCTTGATATCACATTTAATGTTGTATTGTTGTTATTGCTATCTGAACTAGATCAAATGTTTTCTGATGCATTTTGCCATGTGATGTTCAGAATATTAACAAACTACCAAATACATTCTTTTCCAAACTGTCTTATTCGTTTTCATCTCTGGTAGATAGCGTTGGCCTGTATATACAGTCAAGACAGGATAATCTAACAACATTGGTCAAGTTGCCCACTCAATCACTCATTTATTATGATGAACATTGTAGTGGTATGACAAGCTAAGGGGTTTGCTTTATAAAAAAAGGTCTGCCATATCACCACTAAATGGCTGTCAGTGGAATACAACATTGTTCACTGATGAGATAACGACAGGATGCTTTGTGATGTACTTTGTTGATTTGACTCCAAGTACATCACCACCGTTGATTGAAATAGACATCACATCCAACTACTGGTAGCTCTTTACTGCAGGATTCTTATGAGAGGTGTTAGTGACATCGTATTTTGATGTGTAAAATATTTAATGAGAAGGTGGTAATATATTGTCTACTTGTACACTTTGTGGTCTGCTTACCCCACCACTAACCTATTGCCATAATATAGAAAATATTGGACAAGTAAATTTTTAGGGGGCTCCGACAGCACAGTGGATAGAGAACCCTGCACTGCAAACCTCTAGTTTGTGGATTTGAATCCATCTGAAATATGTCTTTGTGCGATTTTTTTGTTTGGGAGTCCCAAGTGTGACCAGCGGCAATGTTAACCAACTCAGCAATTAAATGCTTTGCCATTGTCAAAACGTTATTATAGAAAAACTGTGTTTCTTATTGTCTAATAATTATTATTAATATGATCAATATACTGGCATTAGTATGGGCTGAACCTTGATAAATCTTGCAGGCAAAATGGAAAATTTTCCACACATTGTTCGACAGTAAATAGCCTTATTGCACTGATCACCATGCTCAATTATTGAACTAAATAGATGAAATGCAATGAGTTCTATCTATTTAAGCATTATTTTCGTTCCATCCTCAGCTTGTTGGTTCAGATACTGTCACTCTATAATACTATGCTATAAGCTGGTGATTCTGTCATTGATAAACCACAGGCATACGTCAGGCATACGATAATTGTAACACATCACAGTCAAATCTGCAAAGTCTAGGAGATATTTTCGAGTATTGAAGAAGCGCAGTACTGGTATTGAAGATATTTCCCAAGTAATAGTTAATTAAATAGATAACATGCATGTGCCTGCATGTCCCCACATAAACAAAAGACACAATCATTTATATATACATGCACATAAATACACATTCATTCAACAGTTTCTGTGTCTGATGATAGTTTTGTGGATTTAAAAACATGCACAATCCGGTATTAAAGGAAAAACTGGTGTCGCTATTTAATGGTCACGTAATCTATTTACCAGACTACTAGTTCAATAAATGTCTCTGTATTGGTGTCACTATGCGTGGAGGCAGTGAGCAAATGATTTATTTAGACTGAACAATTGAAGCCTTTTATTTAAGAATGAAATATTACACTCGCGAAACATCCATGAACAATATGTCAAACTTTAAAGAGAGTTAAACTTACCATACTAGTGAAATTTAGGATAAATCACGTTTTAGAATAAAAATTTACACTAGGTAAACGATCAAAGTTTGCAATAATTATTTTAATTTAATTTACCTTCTGCATCATTATCATTTACTAGATTCCTTATTTATTTAAGATTTTAATAATTACATGAATTGTAGCTAGTTTTATCACTACCACGTGAGTTTGAATCTCTGCGTGGACATATCTGAAGGGTGTTTCATCTTTGACTTCGGTTTTACCGTTGGAGGTCGCTCAGCCTATTTAACTTGCCCTGTGCACAAAACATCAATCATCAATGAATTTATACGGTGACTAATTATAAAATAATTAAAAAAATTGAATAGGTTTTTATCGCGTGATTATTTCAGAACTCGAACTGAGGGGTATAACTGTAATTATTTGTGTGATGGCTATTAGAAGTTATGAACCAGTGAAGTATATTTATATATATATATATATATATATATAAACCGTCAGTCTTATCTTTGACAGCTAAGAAAACTACCACACAGACTTCAACATGCCAGGTTTTAGTTGGAAAGTTGCTGATCATTGGGAAGAAAGGAGCGTGTATTAGAACCCAACCCGCACCCTCGGGTCGGTTTGGGCGAGTTGAAACTTTTTATACGGGTCACGGGTTGGGTTTGGGTTTCAGTCTTGTGGGTTGGGATTTTTGTCTTGTGGGTTGGGTTTGGTGTGGGTTGCTTGAAAAAATATGGCTTAATTTGTTTATAAATCCATCCGCCTCCCGTTATTCAGCCACCACCAATTCTTATGCAATACGAATACCACACATTGCCATATTAACACTCCCGTTATTACCGCCACACATTGACCGTGAAATGTTTCTGATAATCTGTGAATTGATTGACAAGCTGTCAATGTCATTAGGTGGCGATCATGGCGGTGTTGATAGTACGATTAGCGAAAGTTAGAGGGTACATTAGCTATATATATATATATATATATATATATATATATCATTATTCCAGTATGTGTTTATTTAGCTAACAATCCATTTGCAGTTTGAACAGTTCAAAGGGAACCTGTTATAATAATAGCAGTAGGTAGTTAGTGTCTGGGACCCTTTACAGAGAGTATAGCTATTAATTAGTAAGTAGTTTGACTGCTTATACATATTTACTTGTACTCCTGATCGTTGTGTTCAAGTGCTATCAAACAACACATATCTTATTATATAAGATATGAGAAAAACTAAATCAGTCACACTGCCTTCTTTCATTGCTGATATATGCTGCGGGATATTTGTTACTATTGGATATTAGTAGATATTGTTTATCTGCTATTCATCATACTAAATAGTCACAATAGGATAATACAGGATTTTAATATAAAGATGTGAATAAGTTACAATGGAATTGTTGAGTTCGTTTTCCAATAAAATAACTTAATAACGGAAATTTTGTATGTTTCGTGTTCGGCCTCCTTTCTTGTGGGTTGGGTTGGGCACGGGTTATAGTCTTGTGGGTTGGGTTGGGCACGGGTTCAATATCATTTTTAGCGTGGGTACGGACTGGGTTCGGGTTGAGATTTGTGGGCGTGGGTTGAATAGTTACGGTTGGGTCGTGTATGGATTCAGTTTTCCAACCCGTATATGGCTCTAGCCTGTATATGACTGACATGTATTTATTTTCAGCACAGAGCTATCCCCCGTTCCGAGATTTACATCACGTACTTTCTCTTCCAGAATTGACATTTAGACATGGTCGAATCTATAACGATCGATGGTGAACATGATCTATATCTAAACTAGTTCCATGTATGGTTAATACACAATTGTGTATATCAAGGCTGACATAAAACCAAAGCAAATATCAAAATAAGAATTAGATAGAGCGGGTGGTATGGTGTGTCTTGATATACTCGAAGTTTGGATTGTAATAAAACAAACTATTTGAATATAGGTTGTAGCGATGATGTATATTATTGATCTATTGAAAAATTGATTAGAAATTACTTCATTCGACTCACTGGGAAATGCAAGTATATTAAAATCATTGTTTTGTTCGTATAATCTGTTATCCCTATTTGTATATTAGATGAGTTGAAATAATAATCCTTAAATTAGAGCAGATACAGACGTTTGGATAAATGGAACCTCGCTCGAGTGGAATACAAATTGACAAATATTCATATAAGACGCTAGGAAAGGCAATAACTTTATGAAAATAATAATTCAGCTAACTTGATGATGTTATGAAGAGTTTTGTAAACGAGCTGCTAGAAGATGGAAATGAATTGTGATTACGACAAAACAACATAATATTTACTAATGTGTATATTTAACGAGACTGGCTGATTTATGTGCTGTTAGAACAATGGCTGAATACTTTTGTTATGATGATCAATAACACGATGATGATGATAATGAGGTTGATACCACGAGAACATATGTTTGAGACAATGAACCTTTTTAATCAATCGGTTGCTGATGAGAAGTGTGTCAACAACACACTGAGATCGATTTACGGACAGATAAGTAATTAAAACGCATAGGGAATATATTGAGAATTAATATACGGATAACTCTGGAATACTGAGTACTTTAATTCATATATATTTTTAAACTCCTGGATTTACACTTGTCTTCTTAGTTCTATGGAGCCATTAAAGTATTTTTAAGTTTTTCCAGCAATGGAATTTTGGAAAGTGGTTTCTGCTCCAAAATTGCTTACGAAAAGCAGCGGCTATTTCAGGCATTAGTTGGGATAAGATCTAGTTTTTTTTGGAACTATCAGTTATTGGCGCGTAAAGTGCACAGCTCAGTCAGTATAGTTGTTCTGTAACTGACTTTGTGAACTGCTTCATCAGTCGTCTGCGAATATCTGCGATGTATGTCTTACTGTGGTGCATTTAATCTCTAAATATCGACCCGGGCTATTATTATGATAGAAAAGTAATAACGCCTGATTCATAAGAAGACTTAAGTGGAAGAGAATCTTCCGCTTCTAATAAATGCAGGGCATTAAGTTGCACATCATACCATGATTGTGTCAGCTGGAATTAATGCTGTATATTGCATTTATCCAATAGTACATAGGATGTCGATATTAGGCCCTTCTGTGCCTCTGCCAACAGCCAGATTATCACCCATAATAATTATCCCGCGGCTATCTAAGACAATATCTGCCATTCCGGTATTGGCCAAAATCACATTAACACCAGGGGATCGTTTCACTAAGATTTAAAGTCGCCTTTATCTCATATTTTAGACCTTAATTTTGTCCTTAAATATATTTGACCTAAAAATTGTTATGTTGCATTTCACTAAGATTTTTTACTTTAAAATTGACCTTAAAATGTCTTACAATTCGAGAACTTAAGGACCTCTTTTAGGGTGTCCTTATTTTGGTCTTTATGAAAAAAATGGCCCTGAATTTCAGGAATTATCGTCGCTTACGAAGAGAGTTTTCCAATCACAGTGACAGATCAAAAGCTTTGACACCCGAGACGCAAGTATGCCATTTACTAATCATTTAGGTATATACTACAATATAATAAGAACAATCTTATGAATAGAATATACACTTTATATATGAAGAAAAATATTTAAGTCCCGTGATATGGCCTATGCGGCAAATGACAGGGGAGAGGGGGTGCTTTTTGGAAGATTCATTACTATTATTTATTTAATTTTTCATAAAAAATTACTTTTATAAAACAAATCACACAAACACAAAGAGCTCAGTTTCTGTAACCAATTTCAGTTTTAATGATGTCAAAAGGTAACGTGTAAAGAAAGTTATATACATTTTAATCAGATAAATATTGAATATGTCACCAATTGGTGTTTAGACTACTATTTATTTGCATTCCTGAAATTGCGACTGTCATAATGATAAAACCTCGGAGACTAATTCAACTAAATAATGGGTTGTTTGTGGCTTCAACCATAAACCTGAAAAACATGTCAGTAAATTAGGGGGGGGTTTTATTTATGGGAGTAATTAAAGCATCCAAAAATATGCCGTACATACTTTTAAAAATGTAAAATTATAAAAAAAGGCCTTTTTTTGACAGTTTAATGAATCAGAGAAAAAATTATTTTTTTAACAAAAATGGAAACAGGGAATTACAAAAGAAAGGAAAAAGGGGAAGTAAAAAATCCAAAAAAGGGGAAAACCCCTCTTGGCCCTTTTCCAAGAGGGTCACATTTGGGCCCTTTGGGTTTTTTGTGACGTTCGGTCATGACCTTTATGAAAGGGCTTCATATCAAAGGCAAAATTTTTCAGTGTTTTATTGAGGAAAGACATCGAGTATAGCTGTTAGCACGTAAAACTGCGTTTTCTGTTGTTATGAAACATGTTAAGTGCCATGTAGAAACAAGTAAATATGAAATTTTGTGGTAATTCATTTTGATGAAAAGTTAAACAAAATTGATCTGTGCAGACTGCATTGATGAAAGATATATTTTTCTGACTAAACTTACCTATATAAACAAATGGATGTGAAAATATTTAGTTGTAACTAGATTTTTATTCATTGAAATTGTTTTGTTGACCAGTTTCTTTTAATTTCTTAATATATGCACAACAAATTCCAATAATAAGTATATTATATCAATTGACTAGAATTATTTTGTAATCAATAAAAAGAAAACTATTACAAGTATTAACAACTTATTTATTCGCATATCAAGAGAATTTCAAAACAGTCCTTCAGTTTCATTAATACACACATCACACTCTCTCTCTTATACCCATTTAACTTTATGATATTTATTTACAAGCTTAAATATTATATTTAAATACACAGAAATTCCAACAAAATATATGTTATAAAATATAACATATAGGAATTAAATATTTAATAACTAGAAATGGAATAATATATAAATACTTCAATGTAAGTATTTTTAACATATACAATATATGTGTATTTTACAGCTCATGCTATATAACCTACATAATTATGTATTTAATAAATAGAAATTGAACTATGTACAAATTCAATAGTAGATATGTATAAATATCTATATTATATAACTTAAATTAATTAAATATTTTATCATTCTTGTAGGTGTTGATTGCAGTAAAAGTTTTCAGCAAGGGTGATTTTTTGTCTGAACATTCTCGCATCAATGGAGTGAGCTGAAGCACAGTACATAGATGTATTAAGGCAGTCTGCCAATTCCTCTGTACAAAGACACCAGCTGAAATATGTTACCCCATAAATGATAGGTAAGATATACTACAGTACCAGAGTACATGTATGAACATTTTAACTTATCATTTCATGACATACATGCACATGTTGCCCAGATAATGGTTTTGGGTCACAATCAACATTTTCTCATCTGAATCTTTAATTAACTTTTCATAAGCTAGACCAATTTAAAGTTCAACATGTTTATTGTATAAACTAACTCCATATAAATTATAATGGCTCATTTCAGGCAACAACTGGGGCTGATTGCAAGAGAATTCTATGCCATTAGAGGTTTCCCAAAGATATTGGGTTGTGTTGATAGCACATATATTAACATAAAAGGGCCAGCAATGGAAGAATATGCTTTTGTTAATTGCAAAGGCCAGCATAGCATCAATGTGATGGTTTGTATAAGTTCCTTTACTAATTATAAGTAGTCACTCACTAAAAGTCAATCTGATTACTTACTACATTTTAACTGATTTTTCATGTTTGCCCATTAATGTTTTTCATGTTGGGGCATTAATTCCTTGATTTGTCAATGCACAAACAAATATGATTTGAACATATTCCTACTTTTTATTAATCATTTTAAGTCACCATGCAAATAAAATCAACTTTGGCTAAATTTGCTTTGGTTAAACCTTCAATAAATATTAAGGATGGGTAAAGTATGAGCAAAATAGAAATAAAATTATTTGGCAACAGAGATACACACTATATATAACATACAGAATAAATACTAAATTTCAGTATATATAGCATTGTTGTTTGTTAGAGTTGGCAGGAACTAGTAGAACAAAAGCTGATCAATGGTTTCCTTGGTATTCAGTTATATTTCTATGTTGAAAACTTTCACTGGACCAGCATGCATATTTTGTGAAAGGCATCATACTATATATATATATATACATATATGTGTGTGTGCACATGTCACCATTCCTGGGCCAGTCAATAGCGTTCACGAAGTAGTTACTATATACATATATGTTTCAACCAAAAAAGCTCCTTATTGTAATTGTTCTTTTGTAGTATCTTAACAAATGTAACAAATACTAAAATAGAAAGTTATGTTTGTCTCTCGAATAAACAATAATTTATTATTCCAACAGATAACATGTGATTCAACACTTATCACCAGGGATGTTGAGGCTAGATGGCCAGGGTCTAACCATGACAATTTTATTCTACACTAGAGCCCCTTCAATTCTTTTAATCAAGATTTATATGGCGATCTTGTGTTGCTTGGGAATTCTGGATACCCTTTTTGAAGTGGCTTATGACACCTCTGTTAAATCCGACCTCAGCATCAGAAAGGCGTTATAATAATGCTCTGAAAGTCACCAGGAGCATTGTTGAAAGATGTATTGGAGTTTTAAAGTCATGATTCAGGTTAATAATAAGATAACAGTTGCATTGTCATGCTAAGTTTAATAGCAGAAAATACTATGTCAACATGAAGCAGTTTAAAATAATATTTATCTGATTTTCTGCGTACTATTACAAAATCCATATTTCTACTGGACCATTAGAAGTCATCTCAAGGAATATACATCACAAGATATTCAAAACAAGTTCATATACATTTAAAAACAGTCAACTTTTAAGATTTACTCTGAGAGTGATTCAATTAAATACAGTTCCCGTTCCCAACTGAGCAATAAATGTCGATGTAATACAAATAACCTTTTACATTGCAGATGCCTGCACTCTACCACAGGTCTGTTAGAACAATTACCAGGCAGCTGTTGCATGATTGTGATGGCATGTTGTGTTTTGCACAATTGTGTTATTAGAGCACAACTGCCTGTTCCAGAGGAATTTAATTGTGAAGAGGAGTCTAATAGTGATGATGCCAGTGGTGAAAGACAGGAGGATGTGGGTGGTATTGCAACCAGAAGTGCATACATTCCAGTGATTAGTTCTGTTCTGTTAATTTTCTTTCTTCAACAGTGCAAGTAGAATGTAAATGACATTTAAAAGCTAGACATTTACATGTGCAATGACTAATAATGTTCCCTCAAATGACAGGGCAGCCAATGTAATATCAAATTAATATCTTTACATAATCATTTTGTCATTTCTGAAATACCATAATAAATATCTTTACAAACACACTAAATATTTAGACATTAATTTATCATTTGAACTTCATCTAATATAAAAACTCTAAGTATTGTTTTATTTAATTGTACATTTATGTAGTAGAAAACATAGGCTTCATTTCAATTGCTTGATACATAATGTTATATTTACGTTGTTACAGACATTATCCTGTGTGCCACCTCCAACACCCCAAACATTCTCTCCAGCAAGATGTTTTACCTTTCTAAGGCTGCTGCTGTCCTCATGTTACAGCTCAGCATCATGCTGTCATATTCCTCCAACAGCAAACATAAGTTACACTGATTACTCAAATTAATTGGGATTATCAATAATGAATTTGCTTCATGAACAGAGACACAGCATAGTCTCATTATAATGTTACATTTGAGGCACATCAAATTACCAGTATTATAGTGAAATAGAACTATAGTGAGGTAGCTTCTCCATACAGTGAACCCCTTTGACCATTCACTATATGGAATCACACTGGTAGCCTTTACAATCATATGATTGTGAGTGAACACAATATTATTTTCTACAAGCATTGTTGACACTAATCACACATTTACTGGTTCATATCAATGAGTTTGGCCATACATGTCACATGAAAATAAAATTTAAATGTATGATCTATTATTCTTAACTGGGTAATCTAAACTTAACTTCGATGTTAGACCTTGGATTTCTGCTGGAATATCTAAAAGTTAAAAGAAAACTTTTATGTTGTAGCATGAAGCATGTTATGAACATTTAACTTAATGTCTCTTGTAGTACAAAATGGTACATCATAGTGCTTGTATATCTTGTAGAGATTAAGTGCACAATTTTGTTAAAAATATTCAGCCAAGTCGTTTGAGTATTACATTTAATTTAACATATAACTTAATAAACATTATTTAATTTATAGTCGATGAGTGAAAGCTTTTACATATGTGAAAGTTCATGTACTTACTGGGGACATTGCTCATTTCAGTATCTGTTCCTGTAAACAATTGATAAATGTTAATATATGTAAGTTCACATCAAATTCCAGGGCAAACTATTTAGATGTGGATTTAAATTTGTCAGTATATGTATACTGCTTATTTCTGTAACATGATATTTCATAAATTTACATTTCATCGAGTTTAGTAAAATTGGGTGAAGCATTATTAGTGTGCCAATATGCTACTATTTTTATCTATTGCAATAAATCTGCCAAATTTTACTTGTAATCACCTCCATTTGAACTCCAGAGCATAGGTTATATTTGAAAAACAAAATGTCTGGGCACGCTTAATAGCAGAGCTAAAGTACTTACAATGGTCACCACTAAACTCAGCATGTGTAGGGAAAGGAACTGCTGTATAAAGGTAAATGAATCATATATGAATGACAATAAAAAGGTGTTTATACATTTTATGCAAATTGTATAATAATACAAATAAAATATTTATTTTGCATATTTTTCTATTGTTGATGAATAAAGTGAATATAATAACAATTTGCTTTATTTATTAATACCTTCAGATATGACACATATACATGACAATACAAAAATGTATCTAACAACCAGATTTTACAAGCGCATAAAGTATCAATGAGTAAATGTAAACATATAAATTGCAGCAGCTTCCTCTGGTGGCTGTTCATTTTCATTTCAACCATCCTCTTCAGCTGATTATTCATGGATAACTGGAAAATAAATAAGTTTAGTGTTTATACAAAATACTGTCAGTGTCAGATTGAATTTCCAATCTTGGTGGTCGTAAGCCAAATATTTACCTCGTTATAGCCTTTTGGTAATATATATTAGCCAAGAAAGTGTATTCTGCATAGATATATGTTCACAAACATGTCATATTACTAAGTAGGGGACTGATTGGATTACAGTAACTGAATTAATCGATTACTAAATGAAAATGATACATACTTTGAAATGGCTCATGGGAGCTGACTCCCCCCATTTATTCCTGCAAGATAAAAAAAATATTGCGAGAATATATGGATATCCATATGTACTACTATATAGAAGCCTTCATCAAAATTTTGTGATTGTGTGTTTGTGAATATACAATTAATTACAGAGATGGATAGAGTAATAAAGACATTATTTGAGTATTTCAATCCAATGTCAATTTAAAGTTATGAGCTGCTTTTACCAACCATCAGATGTTGTTTTCCCCATTATGCCAAGTATCCGAATTTCAAGTCGACTTAGACTCCCTACTTCCGACTCAGGGCTGTTATGGTGGATGTCTGTAACCATAGAACCATCAATATAAATAGGCTGAATAAACATTTCTTACTAAACAATCGATTTTTAATGCAAATACATGTTTGTATATAGGCAGGTGAAATATAGCAGATTAAAAATAAATGATAATTTGGGATCAGGTGAAAATTTGTTGGAAAACATTTGTTGGGCGAGTGCATTTCCTATCTACTTGCCCTGGGGGCAACTGAATTGAAAAAACTATTCTGGCCCTTGACTACAAACTGTTATTATAATTGCTTTCAAGACATGTAAGATGTACAGCAGTGTTATATTTTATATGATGAATACTAAAATATGGTACATACCTTAGCTTTAACTTTATTGAACCAAAGCCTTCTTCTTTTTCTTTAGCTGATTTGGTCCTCTTTTAATAAAATCCCCTCCCATGCCTTATTTTTTAATTTATTATTTATATTAGAATCATGACTTCCATAAAGAATTTTCTTTCTTCACTCTATTGCATTTAGGAAGACAATCAGTTCATCTTCATTGAACTTAGGAGCTCTAGAAATCTAAATTGATGAACATTCGCATACAGTACACATATAAGATATATGTATTATATTTATAGGTATTTTTTATATCAAAACATACCATAATTTAGATACTTTAAATGTAATATTAATTCTAGATCTATTAGTATTAATAAAAGTCATGATATTCATATTGATTCGCGATCATTAATTCATCTTTAATTGATTTGTTCCAGCTAATTTTAGCAATAAAAAGCAGTATTTTATTTTAATCGAAGTCTTTCATTTAAAACAACATAAGAACTGTACTGTAACTGTGTAGTCTACAATTAATATTTAGTTCGGCGAATTGCCAATATATGATTTTAAGTGACGATGATCGGATGAAACAAGTAAATTTATTTAGTAATATCAAAGACTATTTATAACAAGACGTGTTACTTCGCGTTTTAACATGGGGCACCATTTTGAATTCATGGAGCGCCAGGGCCCTAGCGACCGGAGGTAGATTGTCACAGACAGGTCCCTTCGTTAACATGGCGCCTAATGACACTGGTTCATTCTGCGCCGCTTTCCGCTGCAGTAACAGAAAAAGTATGCACAAATAGACATCTCCAAAAGGAAATGAAAGCTAGTGTAAAAATTGGATATGATCTTGCTTTTTAAAAATAAACTTAATAAAGGATATTTAAAAAATAAGCATAACAATTTGAAGTAGACATGCCCCTATTTGACATGACCCATTCAGTAGGCCCAAGCAGGATCTATCTAGATCTATGTTTGTTTCAGACAAAATCTGATTAAATTTTATTGAACAATATCACCCTATTAATCACAAAATGGGTATGTAAGATACATATAAGCTTACAGTTACATGTACTGGAGCCACGGAAGATGTTATGGGCGGGAGGTATATTTTACTTTATTATTGTTAATAATATAATTGGACTTCTAAAATTACATTACTATAATCAAATAATTTTTCCCTAATTACAATAATTATAAGTAGCTGAGTATTTACATGATCACCTGCAACCATATTTATTTTTAAACGTAAGCAATTGGTACTTATTGATATATATATATATATATATATATATATATATATATATATATGGACTTCTATTTATAATTTATGAATGTTATGAAATTAATTATTAAATACCTCAACTAGTGGTAGAAACATTCATTTTTCTATTGTCAGAAGTAAAAGATGGGTTATTAATTGTTGTCGTTCAGATATATCATGAGGAAAGATTTATGAATGTTATGAAATTAATTATTAAATACCTCAACTAGTGGTAGAAACATTCATTTTTCTATTGTCAGAAGTAAAATATGGGTTATTAATTGTTGTCGTTCAGATATATCATGAGGAAAGATTTAAATTACTTGAATACTAATTGTAGAATGTATATGATATGCATTTCACTGAAACGGAATTCATGAACCAGACAACTTATCTAGAATGCTATACAAACTATTTTTGATGTACCAAATCCACTACATGCATCCACTGAAATCAAAGAGGAAGGTATTAACAGATAGGAGATCTATACAGGAGACAGGGCCAGCTGTGATGGTAATTAATATTTGTAAATATTAATGGTGAAAATTGGTATTATAAAATTAATTAAATAAGAAACAAGGCATCAAACCCATGAAATTTTGAATAACCAGCACTTGAATTAGTACTTGAATGTTCAGCTCATGTGCTTTAGTTAGTATACTTCTCTTCATAACTTAAATGTATATCAAATCAAATTCTTTAACCAACTTGAAAAAAAGGAAAACATGTGTTTACACATTGTGTATGCACTTGGTTCAAGTCATTATTTTACAAGGTATTGTTCTGTTTCAGTCCTTGAAGTTCTATGATGATGAGATACCATGTAAACATGCCAATCTCTTGGTTACAGATTTACTGGTGTTATATGTTACAGTAGTGAATGCATGTGTCTATTACATCTCTGGGTATATTCTGTCTAACTTTAAACAGTTCACTGATCTGGACTAAATGTCATATTTTTGTAGTAGTGGTTGTTTAGAGCTGGAAGCAATTTGGGTTATTCTGTCCATTTTATAATAATTAAATGACTGATTGTAACTATAGATGAACCCGTGGCACAAGAGATTTGATGCCGCTTATTGTATGAAAGTACTAATTTCTCTATCTCTAACATGTTAACGCAAACATAAACATTGTTAATATTCCATGTATATTGTTTGTTCTCAGCTGGGCAGGCCTATATTGCATGGTCTATATTATTGAGGTATAGACTTTAAATGAACTTATAATTTTTTTAGTTAATATATGATAAATGGACAATGAATATATTGTGAATTGTGTTATGGTTGCGTTATAATAGCTGTATATATCATTATAGGTCTATATCCAAATAAAAAAAATTATGGACTATGATAAACTGACATGATGAAAGTATGTTTGTATGCATTTACCTCACATATACCTAATTGATTTTAATTTAAAAAAAATTGTGAAAATTACGCCTTCCACACACAAAGCTGTGAAATAACCTAAACCACGTTCAATTATTTTATGATCAGGTGTCAAGTGATCGCAAATTGTAGGCTATGAATCAATTAAGTGACTGGACTGTGAAATCACTTAATTATTTATTTACAGTTTCAAACCTTCGTTTCCTTCGATATCATGTGTGCACAATTAAGTGTTAATTAATAAAAGAGTATGTGATCATGTAACATATAGTACTAGTATTGGCAATTCATTTCAACCATGCGCACAGATGTACATAATCACATGTGGACAACCAGAGCTTTTGTTTATCTGAGAAATACCTCCGGTCGCTGGAGGCGCCACTGGTTCAAAATTCAACACGGCGTGGCAAGAGTAACGCCTCTCTATATTTAAGCTCTCTGGTAATATATTTGGCCGATAGTGAGCTCCGGTGGCCTAGCGGTTGAGCACCCGGCACTTGGTGCCAACGGTCGCAGGTTCGAACCCCGTAAGAGGTCGAAACTTTTCCAGGGATTAATTTATCGGCTCACTACATCGTGGGTGGCTGACCAGGTTAAATGGCGCTGCCGTCTCCATTGAATTATTTAAAATAAAGGGGACGTTAAAAACCCCCTGAGGACGTAAAACACTCTGGCAGTGACCACCCTCAGGGTATTTCGGCTCCATCTTTCCGTACTGCTCCCCTGTGAGTGGTGGGGGAGGAGATTTCTCAACCACTCCAACTTAGAGGCTGTGCTGACTAAGCGACAGCCTGGGGATTCTCCCCGAACAACAAAACCATTTGGCCGAGTGAACGATAATAGGGCAGCTCTAAACGGTTGCATAGTTTATTGCTTAAATTGATAAAAACCTTGCTATCTCTATTATTTGTCAGCTCTTCCTCAAACATATTTGGTAAATAACACTTGCAGACGATATGTAAAACGAGATAGCCGTTTTTACTATTTAGTGTACAAATCAATAAATTATCCTAAAAATATGTCTCTCGTTATGGACAAATTTAGGGACGAAAAAAATGATCTTTAATTGTAAGACATTTTTAGAGAAACGGTTTTAGGAATTTGTCCAAGAAAATTAAGGAGGACTTTAAGATTAGGACATCTTTAATTAAGGAGGTCTTTATATTAGTGAAACAATCCCCTTGATAACGCATGCTGTGATTTGTCCACGTATTCGACATGTGCAGTTGGTTTCAGTCTTTTAGCAAACTTCCGGACGGCGATCTGTGGAAAATGACACGTAAATTGAAATGTCAAGAAATTACGAATAAACAGTCGTTTTCGATATGCTTCAGTTTACTTGAAGTATACTCCACAACTAAATTTCCCTTTTCACACCTGTTGCCGAGAAAAGCGAGTAACTTTTGACTTTGATCGTATCTTTTCTATATTAATTTTATTACATAATACTATTATATAATAAAATACTTGATTAAAGTGTTACTAATACTGATATCTGTTGTTTCATCTATTTCTGTGTATTTCACAGTTTGTACAAAGCCACGTGTTGTAAAGAATACCGATTTTCCCGGTTCACTGTAAACCCCGGCTATTACCAAGCCGTTAGTATTCAGTGAATCATTGATAGATAGGAGTCACACAGTTACCGGAAACACACGCAGCGTGATAAAACAAGCGGCAGGCATCATATTATTTCGAAGTAACTAATCAATTTGAAATTTATTGAAAAACAACGACATGAAAAGAGGATGTCAGATTGCTAGGAATAATTAATAAACGATAAAACGGTGACATGAAATACATACAAGATAGGGTTAGATTTATATAAGTGGGCATGCACCGACATGAAAAGATAAAACTAAGTTAATTAGAAACAAATTATCTTTAGGGTTATCAAATAAGTACTGATAATTGATGCCTGGCCGCAGGTATCATGCTGGGTCTCTGGTCCGGGAATGGCTATATAAGCCAGTAGCGATTGACTCATGGGATTAATTTCTCGGCTCACTACATCGTGGGTGGCTGACCACGTAAATGGCGCTGCCGTCTCCACTGAATTATTTAAAATAAAAGGGGACGTTAAAACCTCCCTGATGACGTAAAACACTCTGGCAGTGACCACCCTCAGGGTATTTCGGCTCCATCTTTCCGTACTGCTCCCCTGTGAGTGGTGGGGGAGGAGGTTTCTCAACCACTCCAACATAGAGGCTGTGCTGATTAAGCGACAGCCCGGGGATTCTCCCCCGAAAAACAAAACCTAAACCTAAACTCATGGGAGTTAGTGAGCTCCGGTGGCCTAGCGGTTAAGCACCGGGCACTTGGTGCCCACGGTCGCAGGTTCGAACCCCGTAAGAGGTCTAAACTTTTCCAGGGATTAATTTCTCGGCTCACTACATCGTGGGTGGCTGACCACGTTAAATGGCGCTGCCGTCTCCACTGAATTATTTAAAATAAAGGGGGACGTTAAAACCCCACCGAGGACGTAAAACACTCTGGCATTGACCACCCTCGTGAGAGCAGTGAACGAAGCAGTCTCTCCAACCTAGATATAGCGAAGCATGTTACCAGATATATATCTTGTATAGCGGAAATAAACCCTGCTAGACGTAGCAGCAAAATACACCGAGTCTTCCGTCTTCTGTATGTGAAGGAACGCGCAAATGAATAAATAGAATTGCTGCCTAGAATTTTATATGTGCTGCCTAGAATTTTATATGTTATATGTGCATGTTTTATCATTGTCTACTTTTCACGTATTTTTCCTGTCCTCAAGGTCTCACCGAGGATACTTACAAAGCAAATGCTTAATAATGAAAATGTATTATTCATCTTTCATTTTCGAAACAAATGTTCATATTGGCTTATATTATGAGTAAAAACTAAAAGACTATATATGTAGTTGTGAAATATCGCTATTTCCGAGATTTTACGCGTTTCTCAATTCCCATATGGATAACTTGTATCTCCCGCCTACGCAGCTAGCTGTAGCGGTAGAAATGCTACGTTATTCTCAGGATTTGGCTCACGAATGCAGAGAGGAATTCCATTACTACTACTTGGCTATAGTAAACCAGCTTTACAAATACAAGATTCTGAAGCTCCCACTTACAACAACGTCTTCTTCTCCTTTGGAGTCTTACACATTGTGCTTGCACACTTCGGTGCACTTGGATACTTCCTCAATTGCTCTGGAGGCCCGCAGATATTCACAGAAACAGGAGTACTTGCATCTGGATCACTAAGCGGATTTATATATGAAAACAAATCTGTAATCGGTCAGTAGAGAGGAAGCAATCAATACACTTTATCTGTTAAAGTGCATAATTTAGTCTGCACTTAACATTCATTTGATGACATACACATAACACCTGTTTAAAGATATATAACTGCAGGTGTAAACAGCGTCATCCTCTACTAGCGGCAGCTCTCTAAGCTCTCCGCTTCCAAATATTTCTTGAAGACACTAGCCCATTGCCTGAAAATTTATATCTGCAGTAGCATCTTCCAGATATAGCCTGGCTCCTCGTGCATTTCATGGTATAGAAGGAAGCAATGATTACATGCTGATCACGTAAAGGTATACAGAGTACACATTACTAACCCCCAGTGGTGATAATCGAAGCACGGTTAAGTTCTGGATCTTGTATATTGGACTTATGCATTTATTCCTACGATTCAGTCGAGTATACAGAACGAATAACCTGCAGCTGTTAATTTTTACCTTGGGGCAAATGTTTCTCATCTTTTTCGCTGGAAATCGCTTCAACAATGCTCGATGGATGATCCGTTATTATCACAATTTGATGAACATTGACAACATACATCCTGGAGTTTGAAATCCTTATATCTGTGAAACGAACCAACAAATAATGTTTGCCAACTCAAGTTGTCAAGCAGACAATGAATGCATATGCTGCATTAAGACTATAGTGCAAGACAGCGGTGGATGATTACTAGAACTGTTAGAACTTGTATTGTCTGAAGTCTCCTCGACAAAACAGTCACCATAGACAATAAATATATCTCTAAGTTCATTGACGTAATTAAAAACACCATGAATCCATTTGATCAGAACACGGATGAAACGCTCTACAGCATCACGACTGGTGCCAGCATAGCCAGTGATATCAAGGATGATCTCTTGGGGTTTCTCACCAAAGGCCAGGAATTGTATGCACATTACACAGAGGAAGCTTTCGTGGACCAAACACGTTTTCAGAAACCCATCAGCAGAAGGAAAATCAAGCACTTTGTAATTGCTGCTGTGAAGAACACCGTCATCACAAAAGATCAGAAAGTAGTCGAACTGAAAAGGACCAGGGACCTGTTTGGAAGGCAGCTTTACATCAGCACATTGGAAAGGATTGATGTTGAGAAAGTCTTTCAATATCCACTTATCCCAATCTCACTTGCGTTGGCCCATGTAGATGGCAGCATCAATAAAACTGACATGGCCAATCTTCTGCACAAGCTTCTGTACAAGCTGGAAGGAATGTTTGAAAATGAGATATAGCCAGGATATATTGAGGTCACATTAATCTATGTGATGTTCCTGGTACATACATTGCTAAATCTTCCGAAAAGATTATGGGCGAGTATTAAGAGAAGTCACAGACGCACTAAATTGCCAACAGGAAGAAGCCGACATTCGACTTATGTTTCACCTCGACCTGATCATGCAAATATCACCCATATCAACTGTGAGTGTGAGAAGCAATGACACAGACGTACTAGTGTTGCTAGTGTGCTATGCGGGTGTGGCACACAACTGCCCAAACGTTTGGATGGATGTTGGGCTCAGTTGGAACAAAATCAGGCGATATATTAGTATGCCAAAGCTGGTTGATGATTTAGATCCAACCATCATACAAGGTCTTCCTGAACTTCATACGTTTACATCATTTATTTTTAACAGCATCATTTATCAGCAAAGGAAAACAAAGACACCTTGATAACATGAATAATTCAGTGCGAAATTTGCCATTCTCGGGAATCACAAAAACCGCAAAGAAATGTACTGAAAATTGAGTATTTTGTATGTTTCTGGTACTGAAAAAACAACATGCACAGTGTTGAAACTGTCCGCTATGTTATGTTTCAACGCACATATGCACTAAGATAGCAGGGCTGTCCATTGGGGGAAAATTAAGGGTGTAAATCAAAGCAGCATGCCACCGTCCCGTTCTGTTCTGACAAAGAAAATTAAGAGAGCGAATTATGTTGCATCTTTATGGCAAAATGATGTACGACGAAATCCAGTTAGCTTATGTTGCCAACCAAACCTGCATGGTTAGATCCTGGTTTAATGGCGAACAGATGCCACGCAATATAACTAGATCTTGGATGAAAATTGATTCAGTCATCGTATCGGAAGATGACGAAGATGCTGAAATGTCACATGGGGAACTCTTGTACTGTTTTGATGAATCGGACGTTGACGATGATGATTGGAGATAAGTATACACTGCAAGATGGACAAGCTCATTGACTCGTATGTTTATCCCAGGATACACCTATGGATTCACTTTGAAATCGAAGTACCCAAGAAAAACACGCAATTTGTAGAAAACTGCCAAAGTGGATTTCTAGCAGACTAGCATATTCGTATTCTACAGATATTTACACCCAGAATCAGCTCACATACCATTTGGCAAACATAACACAAGTAAAACCTGGTGGGATCTTGGCCTATTAGCAACAACCTCCATACTTCCAATGATACTGGCGTAATACAAGTCTATATAATTATATTTAATATTATAGATTCTTCTTTAAGTCATATGCAGAATGAAAACAAATATGTAACGAGGCCTAGATTTAACTTATAGTGTAGATCAGATATTAAAAAAAAGGAGAACTAGAATGTATTATATAACAATCTTATCAAATATATTGCTAGCGTATTGAGGTGACCAGTGATCGTTATTTTATGGTTTATAAAACGTAGCAGTTGACATTTTGTTAGCTTTCTCATGTATTAGGTAATGTCTTTGTAGGCTTAAATGCCAAGGTGAAATAAACTATAAATAAAATACCAGCATGTCATATTGACACACACATATATATATATATATATATATATATATATATGCGTGTGTGTGTGTGTGTGCGTGCGCGTGTGTGTGAGCGAGAGAGAGAGATGTTGTGTACATAACCATATATATATATATATATATATATATATATAAATAAATAAGTAGAAATAATAATGTGAAAGAGTGAGAGTTATATTTCAAAATGCACTGATATTCATACTGCAGTGACACCTTTACAGGATGTGACGTGTAATATAACATTCTGACTTTAACTTGAATCTATAATCTTTCTACTCACTACACAAAAGACACTGTGTGGTCCTCCTTTATATTCGATGTTATTTTTGGATTATTATTAAAACCATGTATTGTCAAGTTATTCAAGTTTATTATACCAAGTTTGATGTTGTTTCAATATATATCAAGAATCACACACGAATTGTTGGGATGGTTTTGATCTGAATTAACACCATGAGATTCTTCTGGTGTATAATATTCGATTGTATAAAGAATCGTAATAACAGACAATATAAATTATTATACAAATATATGAAATACATCGTAGGTAGTTTATAAGGAATTATTGAGACCACTTTTATAGGCAGACTGTAGTGATTCATAAAGGTTATTAACTATATTTGTAATAGGGCTTATCAGAACATCCAGACAATCTTCCATAAGTCATGTAGGCATAGGGTAAGCTGCACATAAATCATTAGATGACCTTTTCAGCAACTGTCTGATATCAGTCCCTGTAAATGGCTCAATTGTGTCCATCATGGACATGCAAGACTCTTCTACTAATGGCTTATCCTGTGATAAGGTGCTGCAATGGAATCCATTATGTATATTTAATATGTTTTGACAGAAGAAATTATTTAAACAATGGGCCATATCTTTATCTGAGTTGATCATATTTGGAAGGATAGTTTGACCTTTATGTAATAGTTTATTCACATCACTGAAAACAATCCTTTCATTTCCCTTGATTTATCAGAGGCAAGGGTAGTTTTAACTAGAATTTGACTGACTTTGAATATTTCATAATGAACACACAAACTGGTCCTTATCCACACCCGCACATAATACCTTCTGTGTCTCTTTGCAGCTTGTACGTTCTTATTGTACCATGAAAGTATTGGCATTCTTGGCATTTCCTTTGTCCCTAAAAGTGCAAGCTCATCTACAATGTCTCTCAATGTACTATCATAAAGATCCCCCAGATGATCCGCATCAACCGGTGGATCCAATATCAGAGAAGAGACTCGCAGATCAGCAATAAAACCTCCTTGTCAATCGACTTATATTTTCTATATGAAATACCATTAGCTGAAACAGATTGTTTCTGTAAAGATACATTAATGTTAATAAGGAAATCATCATACAGCATGGAAGACACAGACACATGCTTAATCAAATTGTTATCATCATGGGAGATGACAAGATCTAAGATGTGATCATGTCTGTGTGTTCTTTCTTGGACATGTTTCCTGAGATTAGCAGAACTAAGAATGTCATCCAATTGTTTGGTATCTGCATTCCTCTGGCAATCCCAATGTATATTGAAATCACCTAAGATCAACAGGTGACCACTGTTGGTAGCAAGAGAGTCAAAACATTCCTAAAATTTTGTGAAGACGTCTGCTGCTTATAAGCCATTTTACATAGTGAGGTGTAATCGGTAAATAATAGCTATACATACAAAAGTCAGTTGGTAATTTTCAAAAGACTTAGCCTGAAAGCACAAATGGATTTCACTCTTCAAAGAATCACGGAGAAGAATGCCGACTCCCTCACATGAGCTGCATGATGGAATGAATTTCTAGCTGGAGTCACATCACCAACAATTGTCTGGTCTGAAATATTACTAGTTAGCTAAGCCTCTGTAATGACAAGAGCATCAAATCCATATCCTTAACAGCATCAGATATTTTATCAGGTTTATTACAGATCGACTAACACTTTATAAGACCAATACTTACATTTTGTACAGCTGTGCCAGTATATGGTGTTATCGGCACATTGATCATATTACTGGCATCATACTCCATCTACTCTGGATGTTTTCCGCTAAGCGGGCGTAGCGCTACACAAATGCTATTGCCATTATAAGGTAGAAAGACAAGCACATTATCCCTAGTATAATTCAGTATAATTATATATAATTATTTATAACTATCGAGTTGGATTTTTATGTGTTAGCGAATATGTTAGCCTTTTCATCGTGAATGTTTAATATTTCTCTCACTTGTAAGTAACCACTTGTCTGAGTGAGTTAGTGAGAGGATAAGTGAGTGAGCAAGTAAGTAGCTGTTTTTGTTTGATACATTTGGTGCTGGTCCCACTTTAAATATATGCGCTAGAGGTGACTCCATAACAGGAATCACCCAACAAACACGGGACCCTTATGTCGCGTAGAACCCTATCCTGTACATTTCTATTACAGCTAATCTAATGACCATGACATTATCCTGTAACCGATAAAATATAAGATACGTTTAGATTCTAGCTCCCGAATAGACCCTGCCATCGAACGAGTTAAGAAGTTTACCTGACTCATATTCAATTTGACATTTTTGCTCAAGTAAGATGATCTTTTGGTTTTTGTTCTTTATAAAAAATGACGAACTGTGCTAATTACCACGGTCACTTGTCAAGTGTAAGTTTTAATAATTTTCAGACATATACAAACATTTGTTCTATAAGTTGTTGTAATAATCCATCTGCTTGGTTTCGTTCATAAAATATTCACTGCATAAATGTAAAATACGTGAAAGCAGTAAGGGTCAAACATCCAGATCAAAGAAACATAAGGTATTTGTCCCTCCAGCAAATACCACAAGGCATATTATGCTGCGGTTGAGATGTTCCGTTTTCTGTGCGTAGAGACTGTATATTTCACGGTCCCCGCAGTTGATCTAGAGCTATATATTCCATGTACTATTTGCGTCTTTGGAGGTACGACGTTTAGGTGTTTGGTCCGGTTATCCAGCATTTAAATGACTGTAGCAGACACAGTACGCTCTTAAAGCATGTACTCCTGACTCAGGAATAGAAACAATGCATCGCATCTCGAGCGGTGGCATTGGACACAGCTCGCGCGGTTGGTGTGTTTTATATAACAACTTATAAAATTCACCTTGGTTGTATGTGGGAATAGAATTTTCTTTCCTAGGTCCAGTTATGTCCAGTTTGTACTATGAGACTCAAGATTAGCTCTAATCTGCTTGTCATAAATAACATATAAGAACTATAATAGCATACGTAAGGTAATTTTTTTAAATGATAACATAGTTCAAACAGTACGGAAGCTATGACGCGCTATTACGGTCTGCTTCAGTGCAGATGTCAGTATTTTAATAGCAATTAAGATAAACAGTTTTAATAGTAGTCGCTTCATGACGCCTGCCCGTTGTAAAAAACTGATCTTTGAAGACAGTGACAATTGGGTTATATGGTTTATATAGTATTGCTTTGAAGAAAGATACAGCAATTAAAAAATAGCTATAAATAGGGCTGCTTAGATAATTAATCTAAACATTCTCACTACTGCCGTGATCTGACTTGGGTGTTCTACTCCCAAACTCCACGGCTGTAGGTGATTCGCTTTTTGTTTTTGCTTGGCGGCTTAGGGACTGGTGAGACATTACACATGTCTCAGCAAGAAAAGTCGCCACTCTGGATTCAGTCCCCTGAAGAAACGTCCAGAGTTTGAATTCACGGTTCGAGATTCTCTGTGCCTGTGCCTTATTATACACAGCTAAAACACACATTGCCCGTGCCAGAGATTGAGGTTCGTGTTTTCTTTTTACCAATTTTGTAATATTTGATATAAAGGGTTAGTGACGAGTAGGTCATAGAATTTATTGGATTTGTATGCTTATGAGGTATTTGACCCTCCAGTAAATATCACAAGGCATATTATGCTGCGGTTGAGATGTTCCTTTTCTGCGCATGGAGACTGTGTTTCCAGGTCTACGCGTTCTAAGAAAAGTTGATCTAGAGCTGTATATTCCGTGCACTATTTGCGTCTTTGGAGGCACGCCGCTTAGCTGTCTGGCCTGGTTATCCGGCATTTAAATGTCTGTAGCAGACACAGTACGCTCTGAAAGCATGTACTCCTGACTCAGGAATAGAAACACTGCATCGCATCTCGAGCGGTGGCATTGGACACAGCTCGTGTGGTTGATGTGTTTTATATAACAAATTTAGTTGTATATATAATTCACCTTGGTTGTTTGTGGGAATAGAATTATCTTTCCTAGGTCCAGTTATGTCCAGTCTGTACTATGACATTCAAGGCTAAGCTTAGTCTCCTTGTCATTAATAAAACCCTATCTTATAATTATAGTTTGTATAGCAGACACTAGGTCTGATTTGAAAATGTTAATATATAGAACGGCAATTCCGCCATAACGGTCTGCTAAACCGCCGATGTAAATTGTTATAATAGTGACGAGTAGGTCATAGTATTTATTGTATTTGTATGTTTATGAGGTATTTGACCCTCCAGCAAATATTACAGGGCATATTATACTGCGGCTGAGAAAGTTCCGTTTTCTATGCGTTCAAGAAAAGTTGATCTAGAGCTGTATATTCCATGTACTATTTGCGTCTTTGGAAGCACGCCGTTTAGGTGTCTGGCCTGGTTATCCAGCATTTAAATGACTGTAGCAGACACAGAGTACGCTCTTAAAGCATTATTAGTACTCCTGACTCAGGAATAGAAACACTGCGTCGCATCTCGAGCGGTGGCATTGGACACAGTTCGCGCGGTTGGTGTGTTTTATATAACAAGTTTACTTGTATATATAATTCATCTTGGTTGTATGTGGGAATAGAATTATCTTTCCTAGGTCCAGTTATGTCCAGTTTGTACTATGAGATTCAAGATTAGCTCTAATCTGCTTGTCATAAATAACATTTAAGAACTACAATAGTTAGAATAGCATAAATTAGGTCAGGTTTGTCAGTCTTAATGTCAGTCTTTTAATAACAATTAAGCTAAATAGTGTTAATAGTAGTCGGTTCGTGACGCCTGCCCGTTGTAAAAACTGATCTTTGAAGACGGTAACAATTGGGTTATATAGTTTATATAGTATTGCTTTGAAGAAAGATACAGCAATTGAAAAATAACTATAAATAGGGTTGCTTAGATAATTAAACTAAACATTCTCACTACTGCCGTGATCTGACTTGGGTGTTCTACTCCCAAACTCCACGGCTGTAGGTGATTCGCTTTTTGTTTTTGCTTGGCGGCTTAGGGACTGGTGAGACATTACACATGTCTCAGCAAGAAAAGTCGCCACTCTGGATTCAGTCCCCTGAAGAAACGTCCAGAGTTTGAATTCACGGTTCGAGATTCTCTGTGCCTGTGCCTTGTTAGGGAATTGCAAATAAAACAACGTCGGTCAAATACCGGCATTCCAACTACCAGCCGTTGGGGTTCAAAACCATGCAATATTATGAACTGCATGACGTGTCATCTAATAAGTGATTGCTCAAATATTACGAGCACTGTCACCCAAAAAACATTTGGAATAATGGGAGATATAGATTGCTCTTCTTCAAACGTTATTTATGCTTATCAAGTGCTACTTCTGTAGTAAGCAATATATTGGCGAAACTAGTACATCTCTTCACATAAGAGCTAATGGCCACATATTTACAATTGAAAGAAAACATCGACTTTCTTCTTTATATACACATTTAAAAGTGCACGCAGATAACTCTTCTCTGCCTGATTACAACCGTCCATCTCTCGGTGATTATATTTTAATACCGATTGAACAAATACACAGCTCAGGTTCTGATTGGCAGGACCGAATTAATAGACTAAAACGAGAAACTTTTTGGATTGATACCCTGGGATCATTAGAACCAACAGGGTTAAACAAAAAACGTTCGGAAGATATATTAGAATCGGCCGAAAAAGGTGACACTGTAGCTCTAATAATGCCGTTTTCTAGAACAGGCAATATGGCTTCAAGAATAATAAATAAACATTTTAAGATACTTCAACCGAAGAGTTATTTAGAACACTATCAATATAGTATCATCACAGCTTACACTAAACATAAAAGCCTCTCGGGTTATTTAGTGTCAAGTAAGTTGAAATAAATACCTTAAAATAAATAGAATGTCTCCTGAAGCTCTGGAAAAGTTAATCACAAACACAACTTCAGTAAAGCGTCAATCGCCCGAAACACAAAAATCTCAACCCACCGTTACTATGTTTGTAAAGCAATGAGATATCTATATATCAATTGTCAAATGGGAAGCTACGACTAATTCATTTGAAGTACATTTAGGTTTATTTTCTTATTATGTTGGGCACTTTCACACCTGTACAAACATATAAATTCTATTCAATTATCGTTGGGATGTTTTCAAAACACCGGGTTACGTAAGTTCACAAGTAGAACAAAGAGATTAAAATAGCACCCCTCCTTTGTTAAAAAGAACTAAAGGATTAAGTGCGTGGCTTCCTATTGAAAATTGTGTATATAAACCTCGAGCAATATGGTAACGTTAGACATTCTATGCAACCTGATGAAGACTTGAATAGGTCGAAACCGGTCGTTGCTATTTTAT
>JAODUP010000970.1:67500-142500 GCA_025642065.1 Paralvinella palmiformis | reverse complement strand
ATATCTTAATAAAAATCAAATAGATATAGATACTATTCTCCAAATCCACACAGATCCAATGCTTGCATTTTCAAGTGTTGGTGCAGCATTAACATTATTCTCCCCTTCTATACCAGGTGCATGAATGTGATCATGTATACCCAAGTTATATTCTATCCTTAAGCAGCAAATGCTATATTAATAACAATGTTCCACTTGCACATATGCTTGGTGGTGCCACACCAAGAGATAATATTTGTGCATTCGTCTGGAAAGTGGGCACTAATCTTCCATGGGGAGCATTCAGTGTCGAGACTGGAGGGGCAAAATCCCTATCGAAATTCTGCCTATTTACAGAGTTTTTTTATAAGTTTGTATATCTAAATGTATGCCTTGTATATCTGTGAATTGGTTAAAATGCCCATGATTTATGAAATGGAAGTTTGTAAAGCTTCAGTATTGGTGTCTTACTGTTTATATCTAGATAGATTATTAGACTAAATATATGTTGAAAGAAATATGTGTATGCACATATATGTTATAGTGCTATGCTCCAGTAACACATACTCTGCTTTAGTCATAGCGGCATGCATGATGATGAAGGTACATAAAGTGGACCAGAAGGGCTAGGTCCTGGGGTTAATAGCCTCAATTGCTAAATATTCACCACAACAGAAGGGATGTGTTAAATACAAGGTATGACCTAATATGTATTCTTCAAAAATATTCTTTGGGAAGGTGAGAAGTAAGAGATGTGTGAAATGTGTTTCAATTATGAATATTAGCAGTAATATGAATATGCCAGCATTTCATATCCGCATATTGTTATCTACAGCAGATGTTTATAAAGAGACCCAGGGAGTGGATGATTTTAGATTTAATGTCAGAGTCTAATCCAGGCAATTATTATACAAGGCATAATACAAAGACAAAAATATTTTGAGTGTCTGTATTATGCATTAACTACAAAGTAGTGAATAATATAAATAGTGATATTCCAATTGTCAGAATCGATAAATCAAGAATATAATATCAACTGGAATACAAATCACTGATAACTGGATCCTTAGATATCGTTTCCACAGATAGTCCTGGTTACTAATGAGTAAGGAATATATTCATAATATTTTAAAATTTTGTCCTAACTTGGCTTGTACAAATTTGGATTCGAATATTGGCATATTCCTGTAAATCTATATTGGTATTAGATGCGAAGAAAATATGCATAGGTCCCAGACCTCCTATCTTTCCTACTGTTTTTACTAAGAACCTCCGACTTGTTGGTTAGATCTACTTTTTCATCATCTTCTAATTGTCGAGTCATTATAAAATGTCGATCCACGACATCAATTCTGTATATGTCAAAGAAATCAAGTAAATGTATATGGGTGGGAAACTTTAATATATTTGTGTGGGTGCATGAATATATGCAATAACATGTTTTGGCTACCGTGTTGCTTGAAAGTTTACATACTTTCAGAATCGACATGATCATGAAAACAGGTAATGTACCTGTACACAAGAAATATGTAATATTTTATTCAAATAGTACAAACTTTTGCCCACATCATGTTCTACTTTCTTCCTATTTTGGGTTTAGAAACTGCTACTTTTTATATTTCCCATTCTGGCTGGCACTTATGAATACGTCAAAAATATTTATATAATTAAGCTATCTGAGGTCATGTTTTCCCCTTAAAACGTTTATTTTGGCTTTCAATCAGACATATAGATAAAATATATTTTTGTTTCTCTTCCGATATAGGATAGCCAGTACTTTTCACGTGGATTCGACTTCCTTCTATCTATTAATATTAAACATCAGCTCTCTCTCATAAATGGCTTTCAAATTTTGACATTGCAACAACTTTTACATCGTAGCTATCGTATATACTTACATATAAGTTGAACGTTTTATACTACGAATTCGAGTGCGTCTTATACGCGTGTTAGACTAAAACGGAAGGTAACATTTGACATAATGTATGGGGAAATACAATAATTCAATTTAAATTCAAATATTTTATTTAAACAATCACAATTTTAATCTAAGGAAACGTATATAGAATGTTGAAAAGGCGGATGCTTCACGCATTGCTTATATAATGCATAACACTTAAATAATAATATTGTTTTTCAAACTTAATAATGAATATATGAACAATAACAAAATGTATTAGGTGTGTTTTCTCTGTTGTCTTTCAAAGCCAAACGTAATCGTGATAACCGCCGTGATTATTTAATCTGACTATTTAATATATATATATATATATATATATATATAATCATGGTACTGGTTCAGAAGACAAAAGAAACATTAATAGATATATTTAATTGCACAAATCAATACATATGTAAGCCTACACGAACACAGATACACGAACACTTACACACACACACACACACACACACACACACACACACACACACACACACACACACACACACACATACACACACACACACTATATATATATATATATATATATATATATATATATATATATATATATATATACACACACACACATAAAACCTATAGATTGGTAATATGTCCGTATAAACTCATTAGTCAATCAGACCAGATCATCTGCTTTCTTTACATGGAGAAAATTCCCTTCCTCTAATAAGTATATTCTAATTATATAACATAATATATAATTTAATACCTCAGGATGCAGTTAATTACATAAAAAAGTATAAATTGATCATGCAGAAAAGGATTATCATTAAACTGCAATGCTGATATATCAATATTATGATTATTCCATTTTTAATGGGGGGGGGGGGGGGGTTAATACCACAATCTCTTTCTCTCTCACTACAGGGGGGCATACAAGTTTCTTAATATCTTTTTAAAAATTTAAACATTTTTATTATAACCTATTTTGTATTTCTTTGAGTGATATTAATAAAGATTTAGGATAAATACCATGTCGAAGTAAACAGCTAAAGACAAATTATAAAGACAATTATTTTTTGAAAAAAATCATTCTATTTTGTTCACATAAAGAGCATATATCTCAAAACTCAAAACTAACCATCTAAAGTGCATTCAATCTTTCCAAGACCAAGACCGACTTGCCACAGTTTGGACAATCTGCATGAAATCAATAACCTATTGATTGTGTTCCAGAAGAACCAGGAACATCAACTCAAACACTTTCTAGGCATTTGGTTGTTTCCCATATATCACTAAAACAGTTTTTGAAATAATTACACCTCTTCCTGTATACTGAAATAAACAGAATAACATGCTCAAGGATCAGACTTGGTTACCACAATTTGAGAAGAGAAACCAGCCACTGGACAAGAATACCTAGATATCTCAGATTGTATCAGTGCAAGGAAGGCATTTAAATGGAGGAGCATGTGTTGCTAAGGTGCCCCCATCCAATCATCTCTAAACAAACATTGATCAGTAGACTGACATCAGTACTATCTTCAAGCAAACAGACTATGAGACTACATCAACTCTTTGTATTAAAACATTAAAACTTTATGAGAATTTGAACGAAAGATATTTAAACGATACAAAATAGTGCACTGATATATAAACATCAAAAACAAATTTGGATATTTAAATCGCTTAAGATTCAGCCGTGCAATAATTTCAAGGTCTAGAAGGTAATGTCCAGAGATAGGTCACAGAGATACCACATGGTTCCAGTAGGGTATACTACAAGAGCAACAACAAAATGTATTCATCAAATATTCAATGGGACACTAATTTCACATGGAACTGAAATTTGTTAACCATATTTAGCAGCTCCCGATATTTTATCCTTTGGTCTTATCTAAAGGAAAGATTTACGTAAACAAACTTCAAACACTCGAGGAGCTGAAGAATAAAAGTTGACAAGAAATTAGAGAATTGGAGTAAGAAACATTACCAGCTACCATGGAAACATTTACACTATGTTTTTCCATGACTTTAATCACTATGGATTTTATTAATTTATGTTTTATGTATATGAATAAAGTGAAAATTATTAAGAGCATTATCACCAAAATATGTGCTGTTTTACATTTTGCAGGCATCATTATGGCTTACCTTTTATCAATCATGCAGTTTCAAGTGAAGCTAGAGAGAAAATTGAACACCTGTCATTGGTACATAACATATAAGAAACGCCTTCAAAATTATATTCTGATATAGATCTCAGTAGAACAGCTGTGTACTATGATATCTCATTTTAAATTCCTCAAAACACTTGTTGCACTCCATAAGCAAAATACAAGAATAACTGGCACAGTCACAGACTTCTGCTTGATCAACTTCAATGTTGCCAGTTACTGAATTAATATGCCACCATTCTCACTGATATTATGTTAGTCACCAAGGTTTATATAACATGTTTCCCTCAGTATTATTTTCCAGGACATTTCCAGGACAAAATTACCATTTTCCAGGAAAAAGAATACAAGATTTAAAGGAAATAAATTAAAATATGTGTAAAATGCATATCATATTTATTCGATCTATGACCAATGTATGATCAATTATTTTTATGATACAGTCTTCTGCTCACCCCTTCTAGTTGCGTGATCAACTTTTTTTTATTTTTTTAGCATGGAATGCCAAGACTATATGCACCGGCACTCTTTTTCTTTTATAATCAAAATTTTCTTCTACAAGCATAATATTTATTCACCGGCTTTTTTTCTAAGTGAATTTTCACGGCAAATATTTGAAAATGAATTTGTTATTTTTCAGGTTTTCCAGGACGTGTGTGGGAACCCTGTATAAGTAACTACTGTATAGATGCTCCATGCATGACATTTCAAACTTGATATAATCTTCTGAAATCACGGGTTGGTGGCACATGGTAGACTTAATGAACAACTAAAAATATTTTCATATATATAATTATATATATATATATATATATATATATATATATATATATATTAAGCGGAATGAAATTCAACCAAAGAACTATTAAATTGGGATCTAAATAAACTAAAATAGGATGACAAACTTAATTCTCCGTTTTTTTCAGCAGAAATATATATATATAAAACATCGCTGAAACTTCTTTAATAATAACGCATAATTTGGGAAAAATATTAAACCTATTTAAGTATGTTCATATTAATATAATAAACTTCAGTACATAATGTAATGGATAACGTGTTTTTCTTCTTTCTAAGACAGTGCATATTCCAATGTACATTCCATTTTCGAAATCCCAGTTCTTCTAGTTTAGCCAATATTGTGAGGAACCTCTTCGGGCTTTTCCTAAAGAGATAGCTGTGATTTTCGATGCCGATTTGTTTGACATATTTTGTCAGAAATCCTTCTTTGAACATTGCCTCCAAAGAAGGCCACTCACTTCCTTCAACGTCCATTTTTAAGTAGTCGATCATCTTCTGTAATAATGATTCAAAATAAAAAAAAAAAAACATAATGCTAATGACGATGATAACAACAACAAAACAACGTATTAAACATCATCTACTTGAATATTCAATAGCTGTTGAATTAGTGATTCGTCTTGTCACGGAAACGTTACGGAGTATCCCATACTAACAAGACTTGTAAAGAAGTAAAACTTACTTCTTCTTTCTGAAACTGTTTTCTTAAACTTCCCAAGGTTTTGACATGACACATACCAATTTTGCCTATTTTAATCATTGTATTACTACCATGGATTCCAATTGGATAGAAGAATATGTTGTCACTTCTCATAGTGGCAACATGATAATATTTCATACTGTGGCAATAAAAATATACACAAATATACATACATAAATACATGTATCGGGCGGTAAGTCGATAGGCCAAACGTGTGGTCGGTCAGTTGGATGGACGAGCGGACGGACGGACGGACGGATGGATGGATTAATGCATGCATATAAAGACACAGACAAACAGAGAGAGAGACAAATAGACCGAGAGACAGACAGGCCGATATGTAGATATATAGATAAATATAATTAGAAAGATAGATAAACAGTTGGCAAAAGAGATAGAGACAACGAGGGGTACAAATGTAGCATCTGGGTCGAATGCTCTCACTAAACAACAAAACGTTTTAGTCACATCATCATCAAAACTCCAGTCATTGTTTATGCTGAAAAATAAATAACACTACTTTGGTCGTGCGTTCGCATACCTACACATATCTTATATATATATATATATATATATATATATATATATATATATATATATATATATCACATAAATGGCAACATTGGTACTAACGGTTACCATTACAGATAATTTAACCCTTTTCATACATTAACACCTGTTTAGTTGATATTTGATCCATTCGGTCTGATTTCGCATTATGTCCTGTCATTACGCTAATCAAAGAATGGCGCAAGGCAGTAAAAGTCTTTAAATTAGAGTAATATAATATATATTGTTTCTAAGATGACTCTATTGCACGAATTAAACTGTACTTTGAGGGAAATTTCAACAAAGAAGAATGTTGATTTTATCCTCGACCCATCAATTTTTAGAAAACCTAGTAAAAGGCATAACATATATGATTATTTAATAGCTGATCAATGTGAAGAACATAATAATACTAACCCAAATGAATACACCAAACATTTATTTAGATTTGGTTGATAAGAGCCAGCCAAACATATATCCCATTCACCGTCATCATAGTTGCCTAGTCTCATCTGATCCAGACATAAATAGTCGACTTTATTAATTAACCTGAAATGAGTAATGAAAATGTAAGTTTACAAATATGCTACAGATGGATCAAATTAGCGTACACTAATTTAGATTTATGCGTTATTCGCAATGCAATCTACAGACTATAAGTATTTATTTGTGCTTCGAAAAGAATATCAATTTATTTGTGATATTGAAAATAAGCAGTTCTGTGTGTGATATACAGCGTTTTGGTCCCATGCCGTTTTTAAACGTAGAACAAAGTACACCAACAAGAAGCAAAACTGGTATGTAGATGGACTTATTCATCTGAATAAATGCGCATAAGAGAACGTTCATATCATTATAGACATGAACGTACATAAATTGCTAAAATAAGAGAAAACAGAATAAAAATAATAATTACATTTTACCGACACTATAAACAGGTAGACATATAGTCCAGCGTTGATATGCATGTACTCCGCTCCTAAAAGATGAGTTGTTTGATTGATCGTAATATATTACATCACAATAATATCTCGGTAGTTCAACATGGTTGAAAGTTCAACGATGACTATACAAATCGAGTAATATTATATTTAATATTGAAATCGCTTATCTCTCACAGGAATATCTACTTAATATTAGGATGAATGAATGTTGCTTAACGATACATCGGCACAATTTAGGCCATTCAGTGCGCTAGAATATTTACAAATGAAACCGTATTAAAAATTCTTTATTAAAAGGTTAATAAGCCGTATTACTGGCGTGTATAAAAGCTATTTATAAGCTAAATTGTCATGGTAAAATAATTAAGTATCAATGTTAAATATGTAAATAATACGTTGATGTATAGATCTATAAGGTTAAAATGATAAAGTCAGATTCCCAAACGTAGAAAATGGTGTTTAATTTGGCAAAATATGGTGAATAATGACTGTTTTTGACTAGAGGTAATTAAATACGTTTCTGTCAAAAGAGAAGACCTGCTTCTCTAGAGGCAATAATAAATAAGATTACGATATTGACTAGATGTTCCCACTTTAAATAAATTATATCAAGAAGAAAAGACCAGCTTCTCTTATGAATTTAAAAATTGTGTCCGGGGCAATATTCTTCAACAGCTCTTTCCGAGTCTCTGTATGGTAATAGTATAGTCTGATGTGGTGATATTCCTAACAATGAAGGATGATGTGATCGACTGTCAGGCGTTCTTGGCCAGATATACACTCTGGTGGATCTTCTCCAGCCAGGAGGTATCTATGGGTGAGGAAAGAGTGCCCAAACTGTAAGCGGCAGAGCACAATTTCCTCACGATGCCGTTCCCGACAAGACCACGCCGATAATCCTAATGCAGGCTGCAATTTATTTTGAGCTTGTAGTGACCAGAAATCTGACAACTACTTGTAAGACAGTGAAAGGTAATGGGATGTTGATCTTCCGAATTTTTAGAACAGTTTTGGTAGCCTTATCGGTGAGTTCATTGCCATGGATACCAACATGGCTCGATACCCAGTATAATATTACATACTTTTGTAAAATTTTAGAGGTGGAATGTAATTCGAAAATATTGAGGATAAGTGAATTTTCTATGTCTAAATTTTGTATGGCCTGTAGGTTGGACAAAGAATCCACGCATATACTAAATGACTCGAAGTTCTGCTGTGTATATTGAAGCCACGTCAAGTAGACGTTCCACCACTCACTGCCTACCACAAACGACAGCGCATCCTGCTCTATCGCCTTCTTTTGAACCATCAGTAGAGATTTTCTTTATCATTTTCCATATTGTATTCACTGGAGTTCTATTATTCAATTAGAGACATAGTCCCTACAATAAATTCGCATTCTTGTGCGAATAACCCGCCGAGCCATAGCGTATTCTATTTTATAATTTGTAAGATTCCTGCAGAGGAAATTCATGGTATTATGATTCCTGCCAGCCCAGCAAATAATGGGCCAATCTTCATAAGACTGTAAACCGAAAACAATCCTTTGATATATTGAAACAATTGGCGGACTATGTGGACAGAATAAATATAATATATGGTCAGAACATATGGGTATCAGCTTCATGGAACGTGTACAGGCTCCGCATCCTCACTAATAATTACCTGGAAGGCTGGTATAACGGGTTAAACTCTCGATGGTCTGCACTCTATCTGATGGTGACGATGCTATACGTTGAAGTGTCATTGGGTTCAATCCAGGTCCGCACTGTCTCAGATAAAAAACTGAAGCGTCACAAATCAGAATTTTACACTGGAAGTCGTTCTTATCTGACATACTGACATATGATGATTGAATGCGGGTTCAGATATATTAAAATGAATTAATGCATTATAACAAATGGTATATTTTAAGTACAAATACTAAATCACCTATATTTATTTAAAACCCTACATTATTCACCTAGTTCGTAACATTTGCTGATATGCTGACATATATGGGGAATAGATCGCCGGCTTCAATAGTAACCATGCTACCTTGACAAAACATATAGTTTTCTAATTTTAATGTAAATGGCTAATGTGAAGCTTGTATTTTTAAATGGAAATAAGATCACTAAACTAAATAATGATAGAACAATTAACATTATTAAGAACGGCTATTAACTGATGGTAATATATTATATGAATATATCTAGTATTGGTCTATGTTACTGCTCACAGCTACAGTAACTGCTATCCTAGTTCATATGCAATGCCTGTGGAAAACAATTTGTGCTGTACATAATCTGCTCAAAATCCTGCACAAGGAATTATACCAGAAGGCAGAAAAAGGACCAGTCCTTCAATCCGTCCTAGACACAGAGCTTGAGACAGCCATGGGTGAAAACAAATTAGATCAAAATCGACAAACAAAAGATAATTCCGAATCCCGATCACATACCAACCACCATCGACCATCTCCATCATCAGCTATCTCTATCATCTCCTGGGGCATCAAGGCATTCCATAGTAACAATAATATCCTCCCTGTGGCAATCAAGACAACCCCACAGAAGTAAGTATCCCCCAAGATACCTTGATCAGTACAACATGCAAGGCTACATCAACAACCACAAGCCTCATTTACTCAAATCATGGAACAGTCTCTGGGGGACTTATCACTGCAATCTAGTATCATGTGCCACACAGCCATATCACACGATCCATAGCTACTGAAGGCTGAGAGACACCATCTACTGAATTATATACCTTCCTTTCGCCTGATTAACACCTATGTGTCACCAATCCACCTTTTTAATATAAAATAGACTACTTCTGGCTGTGTTAACTTCTTGTTATTGGTAGACATCAATGTTAACTCTGAAAACTGGGGATCTCAAGACCAAAGCTGGCCAGCATATTCTAGAATAACTCAGTAATTCTGACACCATCCTCCTTAATGGCGAGAATGTCCCGATTATTATCCTAGGTTCAACCCTAGATTTACCCATAGCTTCGCCTTATATGGCATCAGTGGCTCAATGGTATCAAATTGATTCACTTCTCACAGACCACATAGATTCTGGTATTCAAATCACAAACTCTTTCAATAAAATCCCAGGAATATGAAGAACACAGATTACGCTAACTGGAGGATCCAGAACAAAGACTCTCCACGGACCATATCCTACAGTCTTTATCAGTAGACCTCTAGGAAGCTGCCTCCTTAGCAATGCCCGTTTCAACTCCCCTAAACCTTTAGCTTTAGACGTTCGTTCCTTCCTTCCACCGGAATCTAGGAAAGTGACAGGTCTCATCAAGCAGTTCAAGATAACCCCGACAACTCAGAACAAAGCTGAACTCTGGGCAGGTCAACAAGAACCTAGAAAACAAATGTTCATAATAAAAATAAAACAGCAGCGGAACCAATGACACTACAAGCTGGTAGACATGAATTCCAAAAATATATGGCATGAAATCAGGAAGATAAGAGGCTATCCCACGGCAGTTAAGTGATTAAAACCAAAGCAAGTGGCTAATAGGCAGGACGCCAAAGCCTCAAAACAAAATTGTAACAACATTGTTTGTTAATAGCATACATTCATGTGGAATTAGTCATTCATGGGATAAAAATGCTGTTTTCACAAGCTCATTTGCTTAAGTAGTTTATAATTGGAGCAGAGGCATGATAATTGGCATACAAATATTTTGAGGCATTCATCAAATCCAAATAAGTGAACATTTGAAAATCCAAGATGGCGGCTACTCATTTTAAGATGGCAACCACTTTTGCACCTTTGGACATAACGTTGCTGAGATTCATTCTATTTGAGTGATATTGCCGACTATTTGCATATTATTGGATATGCTGAAGCCTTTTATGCTCATTTAAGTCATTTTAAATATATAAAGATCTCTACAATCCAGGTGGGTTGCAGCAACCGACTACATCACATCCACATACTGCAGTGCACTGCATGTTATTCGTGAAGCAGGAACATATGGCAGTCTTACACTTTGGTTTGCAACTACATGTCACCAGTTTGACGAAGTCATCTCAGATATGGGGAGTCTTGTCCAGACTGGTGTCAGAGACTCGCAATCCTCCTTGAGGCCGAGGTGGCAACTACGGGGGTTTCACATCTGTGTATTCTCTGTTTGCTTGCAACTTACAGCCGGAAGGTCTAGGGTATCTCTAGATGGAGACAACATCTCCACACCCCTCCTGGCCTTACTAAATAGCTTTGGTCTGGCGTGGTTTATGGTTGGCTGTTTCGGTGTGCCATATAAGGTAGTTCTGTTTGATATCTTCTTGTTGATCATGCATCTGTAACATTAATTAATCCGCCTCCAGCCGCCATTTCATATCACCCTGGTTGGTCTTTGCCTTTTACCTGTGCATCCCTCTCCAAGTCGTCACTTCACATTAGTAATGACTGCCTGCATATCTCTATTCTATAGTTAAATGATCACAGATCACCTCACATTGTGCAGTGTCTTTTGTTTGGCATGGGCACCAGAGGTTTGTCCATAGTCTCTGAGTAGGTGTCTTCGTCCCCTTCTGCTGATTTCATGTTTAGACTGGATACATCAAATCCTCGGAGTTGCGTAGCAAGCTTCTTCATATCATCAGCATTACGCCTTATTCGACAAGGAAGACTGTCTGTCTCCTCATCGTCATATTGTAGATTAAAGAGTGACCTGGTTTCTCTTAACTTCGCGATCGTTCTGACCATATAACACAAAACATGTCTCTGGCTTAGTCATTTCTTTTGATACCGATGATGCCATTATGTAACTTGCATGTACCTTTCATTCAGTTGCCTGATAAGCAGGGACTCGGTTGCATCACGCTTAGGTCCTATTCATTGCAATGTTTCCATTAAGAAACTATGCATGGACTTCTGGTGCTGTCTTTTCGATGAGTTTCATGTCTGCAAGAAAGATCACACACACATTTTCATAGCTTAGATCTTGTCATCTCCAGTGATGATGGCAATTTGAGTGTGTGTCTGTGTTTGATAATTTTCTTATTGCATTAATGCGTCCTTACAGGAACAATCTATTTTATCTAAAGTTATTTCATTTAGAAAATATAAGTCGATTGACAAGGAGGTTTTTCTTGCTGATCTGCCTGTCTCGTCTCTGGAATTAGATCCGCTGGATTGCATGGATTATGTGATGGATCTCTATATAGTACATTGTAGATGAGCATGCTCCTTTAAGGACAAGTAAATACCATGAAGACCAATGCTTCCATGGTACAACAAGAACATAGAAGCTGCAAATAGGCACAGAAGGTATTGTCAGCGGCTGTGGATCTGGACCAGTTTGTGTGTTCATTATGACATATTCAAGGTCAGTAAAAGTTAAAAGTATCCTTGCCTCTGCTAAATTAGAATATTACAATAAACAGATCAAAGCATCCAAGGTATAACATAAATGTCAAATTGTTCTTCCAAATATTACCAACTCAGATAAAGATATGGTCCATTGTTTTAATAACTTCTGTCAAAAGACATTAAATATACATGAGGGGTTCCTTTTCAGCACCTTATCACAGGGTAAGCCATTGGTAGAAGAGTCCTGCATATCCGTGATAGATAGATTTGAGCCTTTTACTGATACTGATATCAGGCAGTTGCTGAAAAGGTCATCTAATGGTTTCTGTGCAGTTGATCCTATGTCTATATGGCTTGTAAACGATTGTCTGGGTGTTTTGATAACCCCGATTACAAATAAAGTTAATAAATAATAATATCTGGTTTTTTTTTACCAGGATCCATGAAAGCTGTCCTTGTAAAACCATTAATAAAAAACAAAAATATGGACTGTAATATTCCAAGCAATTGCAGACCTGTTTCAAATCTAAAATTGTTATCTAAATTTATAGAAAGGGCAGTTGCTTCCATCTAAACAAATGCTTAATCAATATTAACACACGATGCTTTCATTGACTGTAGCTATCTCATAGCCAATCATAATAATTCATGACTAATTACAAACACAAATGTGTAATCTTTCACGGACTCGACATTCCGACATTGACTTCTATCATTCATATTATCATGTGACAAGCCTTGTAGGAATAACGGATTCTCTCTGAACTTTTAATATAGACAGCTAAGCATGGAGAATAGAAGCCCGTAACATATTTGAGAAATTGTTGATCGTCTATTTTATAGAATCTAGCTATATCATTGCATGACCAAGTCTTAATTTTAATTAAATTATAAATTCCAATTTTTAATTATAAGCCAACACATTCATGAATGTAATTATTTTAAATATTTTAAAGTTCAAATCAATATTTTGCCATATCTGCTATGTTCTTTTGTATATTAGTTTAATTTAGCCTTGATGCAAAAAAGGCATAAAAAGCAGAAAATGAAAGGAAACGCGTTCTAGACCGCTATTTTTATAAACATTCATAGAAAAATATGCTTCTTAGCCTACATTAAAGCTATTTTCTTAATTACATAAATATTCACAAATATTTATACACATATAAACATTCATACACATATATAAATACACATTTTAGAGTCTCTGGTCAGTCTGGAGTATTTTTGGGGCATTCATAATATGTAAATCTGTTTTGGGGGAGTAATAACTGACACACACAAACGCAAACTCACACTTGAACACACAACAAACTCCTAAAAAACTCGCACACCTGTTTTTTGTTTGTTTTTGTTTTGCTATCCGTTTTGTATTTCTATTGTATTGCCAAAAAAAAGAAATTTACACCAACGTTTTAATGCATCCAACTCCGCGAATTTGGCAGAACTGAATTATATTGACAGCTTTATTGGGATGCAAGTACTTCCCACGTAGCCTTGTCAACCCACTACAGCTAGAATACACTGGCATGGTACAGATGTGAATCACTCAAAACACTACAGTAACTCACGATCGACCGATCTCAAGAGTCGATAAATTTGCTTACACTACCTCTGGATAATTTAATTAGAAGGTTTTGAATTACGAATTAATCTATTCTAGGTTCATTTTCACTTTTCAAGAATTTACTTCACTGATATAATGAATATATTGAAAATATGTCTTCGACAAGATTAACATTATCAAAGAGGCCTTAATCAAGACAAGAGTGTTCTCGAAGACGTTATCTTATGCTAACAAACTATGCTAAATAATACAAACTACTTGATAGTCTAACCGTAATATGTCATTTTGTGCGACAGTTTATTTATATTCGTATAGCGGTGTATTTAATTTCGGCTCTTTAAATATTTATTTGCACGCATTGACCTGAAAGAAAACTAGGTCGATCACGGCTGCCGATTTGATAGCAAACAGGTCCCAACTTCCGGTCGCGGAAAAGGGAACGCAAACTGCAAAATCAGGTTTGTTAACATGGTGAATTATTGTTGTGTCGATGGTTGCATAAGCCGTGGGCGTGGAAGTAATACAAAACGAATATATTTCCATTGATAAGTATAAGGAACACCTTTAAAATAGCTGTTATGGCGGGTTTATTTTGTTTGGGGGTGGGGGGATTAAGCTTAACTATTATCATATTTAGCCTATTCGACAACGCCCGGCCTATCTCTATAAACTAGATCTACAGACTTGCATTAAAGGACATTTACACATTTCATGGCATATAATAGGAGAGGAATAATACAGAATCTCTCCCCACACAAAATTATAATGCACACATTGCAATAAATGTCCGTATTCATAGGTTCAAAACTCGAAGCGCAGCCGCTTCAACGTTGCATTTCCAGCAGCCATGTTCTGGTAGTCTCAATGTAATGCCCATAACTAAGGAACGGAAAGAGTTCAGGCCGACATAGCTTGAATATCGGTCTCTGGTGTCTGGAGAGGTTTCACTTCGACTTTTTTACATGTCGTAACGAAATAAAGAGTTTTGTTCTTTGAATAACACACGCATTCATTGATCCAGCGGGACATTTTGGTGCACGAGATTGCGTATCATAACACTAATAATCGCGAATTTAATAGGCTCCAGGAATTTTGCCTCTTGGGAGAATTGTAAAAAATATGTACTTATTATCTAACAGACAAATCACAATTATACTAAATAAAATGTCAGACAAACACTACACAATACCCAATACTCAATGTGTAGTTATTTAAGAATGACAAATTCGCAGTACTACTTCTATTAAGTCGCCAAATGATATATTGCATTTAAAGATGCAGGATCCTTAGTAGAGATGGAGGATGGGGTTCTGACCATCTGAGAGATGGGGGTCCTGATCCGTATATCCGCCACTGGTTTCTATGAGATCATATCGCGACCAACGTGACGGAACTATATATATTTTAATGTCACTTCGATCCCAGAAACATAGGGGCGAGTATTAAAGACTACGCTTTGAGCAATAGATCCATTTGCGAGGAATTGGTAAATAATACAGTATTTAGCCTGGGTTAAAAGTAGCGCGAGGTGGTCGAGGCAAGCGCCAAAGGCGCGAAGCTGGTTTACGGGTAAACCCTGATATGCCGATTCATGTTGCAAGGTGGTCCTTCTGGGGGAAGTTCTTCAGTTGGGTACTAACCTGAAGTATGAACTAAACATGACACTAGGCTAGCGCTGTTGATCGCCATTTGCGCTATAAGCGAAACCAATTTCCAAATGGCAAAAGAAAAAATGGACTCTTCGCTAAATTGGCGAAACACAAAAAACACAACAACATATATATATATATATATATATATATATATGTTTGTGTGTGTGTGTGTGTGTGTGTGTGTGTGTGTGTGTATGTTCTAATTGTATATGTGCTTTTTACTCATTCCAAGCTTTACATTATATAATTAGAAAGTTAATTACTTAATTACATTACACCTGAGGTATAGAAACATGTATCCTACACACCACTCATAACATAGGATTACATTTATTTTGTTTCACAGTTATAGATTATAGAATGAAAAGTTGAATAAAATAATTTTAACATAAAATGTGTTCTTTACTTTGATAACCACAGTTTGAATTATAATGTTTATCAAGTTATTCTATGCAAAGGGTATTTATTACACGTAACCTCTGTGTGTATTTATGTGTGTGTGTGGGGGGGGGGGGTGTTTCTGCTTGTCTGTCCCACCCCCTCACTCTCTGTGAGTGTGTGAGTATGTCGAAACTTATTTTCTGATGGGGTCAGATATCCTTTGAATTTTAAAGTGATTCTTTGAACATTTTTGTGATGTGTTATGAATATTTGAATGTTTTTTTTAAAATGCAATATTCCTACACAATAAGACGAAATCGATGTTGTAAAATATAATGTTGATGTATTGATGACTAAATCAATTAGTTTTGCTATGATTAATAAATGAATTATGCGTTAATTATGTGTTTTAACAAACTATGTTATCCGATATGATGCTGTTCCGAAAAATGGATTGACATGTCAAAAGCACAAAGCATGGTCTGAACGAGCGTAAGGCAACTGGACAAACATTGGATACCACCGTTTGGGAGATTATGATCCGGACGGGATGTCCTTCACAGAACAAACGTAATATGGAGTTATCCACGTAAATTTCCCCAAAGAAGGTTTCCCAGAGACAGAAATTGCCTCTAACTTCGACACATTACAGGATTTCAGGCTGGAAGTCATAAAGCTGCTAAATGTTAGTGTGGGTGATCCTGGAAGCACGCGCCAAGACAAAAGCGCGCATTCTGCGATTGATGACATTAGTCGACGGGGAGAAGCAGTTCCTGGTCAAAGTGGAGGACACAATTTTGATGCCACCCTTGTTGGATAGCACAGGTGTGGGATAGGAACCTGAAGGCCAGACGCTCATTTGTCTTCTTAGTTGGGTATATGATCTTCGATTACGTGAATGAATCATCAGTTCCACTTTATTTTGCCTCGTCAAAGTGTTTTTCAAGATGTCCATGGCGTATTATATTTTTTCATTAGCTCGTCTTAGTTTACAGCACTTTGTCAAGACTGCGTCTATCAGAGTGGACATGATTGAGTGAACTACAGGGTCTGTCCCGTATTCTGTAGTTGTAAGCTGCAGTGACCTCGGGGATCAAACCTGAGGCGAAAACCTAGAAATTATCGAATGGTAATACCCCTTCAGCGTATTAGTTATGAGTAAGTAGGTTACACTGATATAGGAAAATTGTTGAATGTATAGTTATTATACACCCGACGTGTCATTCTCAGAGATCTCGCTGAAATCTACCGTTCTCAACATAGGGCAAATAGATCGAGATAATGATAAGCGCTCTAATTTAGATCCCACCACACCTAACTGCATATACTTACGGACACTGAATAAGGCGTGGATGAACATTCACTTAGGGATGAACAGAAACCAAGAGGGTTAGCTTTAGTATATGAGTAAATCATAGTATTTACTCAGGTTTGAGACGATATTTTATTCTACCCCAGTAATAATCCATTGTGCAATATTGCTACTTTGTTTTGTTAGATAAATCAGTTCACTGCTTCCATATGGAGGTGGTGTGCATTGTCTCAGTTCTACAACAATTTGTAATGTTTGTTAACGCGCGAGTTATGGTGTCAAATGGTATGTTTTATGTGCTTCCACTTTTGTACCCAGGTTATTTTTGTAATTTGGTTTTCCTTCCATTTCTTTTCTAATTATAACGGCAATTAAATCATACATGTCATTAAATTATACATATAATTACATATATCTTTTAACCAGTTTGGAGTTATAATTGTTGTTTGAATAAAGGCATAATACCTGTGCCAGCGCCTTAAATATATTTATAAAACATAAACACACAGACGCGGGCGCAGGCACACACACACACACACACACATATATATATATATATATATATATATATATATATATATATATATTTTCAACGTAGTATACTGAAGAAGCTATACTCGGATGATTCACCGTACACATCGTGTCAAAGGCTTTACATTGACTGCCACTGAAGGGGGGAATAGACCTTGAGGTCCACATCTATCTGAATCATTCCACAATGAACATTACACACGATTTATATAACAAAATGTAGATATGTATGGTTATATCTCTTAGTCACGAGAATACACTTTATCAAGTTAGTCGCCTTATGAACAAATATTTAACAGGCGACCTTTCGTCACAAGATCATATATATATATTATATTATATATATATATATATATATATATATATATATATATATATATATATATAATATATGAATTACAGCTACTGGTGAATTACCCCAACCTGTGAATAACTTCTACTGATTTATAACATATATGTGACATCACCTTTTCCAGGATATTAAAAAGATGAGAGGGAAGTTGTTATAGAAATGGTGATCTTAACTTCTACGGTGGGTTCTGGGTTTAAAAGTAGCTACCTCTGTCCCTGTGAACTGAATTACTCGATCTGTGTATATCCTAGTATATCAAAATATGGAAATATGTTAATAATTTTCGACTTGTCTGCGACAAAGTGTAGATCATTATATCCAGGACATGTGTACATGTAGAGAAACTTGGATACCTAAAATAGAAAATAAAATAATGCCTAGCATTTCTTATTAATCAATAGTAGATAAGTTTTGCTTAATTTTGAAGATGAAATAATGTTTGACTTACGATTTATGCCATGTAATTAATATAATTTTAATAATGTAATAAGGCGTCGTTTCTCAATAAATATTTCTTATATAACACACAGATGGCTGAACCGACAAAAGAACAATTAAATAATCAAAACCAGCATGGGTAGAATAAGACTCAATTAGACCAAAGCTGCAATGAGCCATTGGAAAGCTTCTCTTCACCGCAGTATTCGGAACCGCCAGGTCAAGATTATCACCAGTTTCAGCAGTCCACATGGTTACACCAAGAAGATTTTCGTCCTCCACCTTATTCTGGATTAACATCGCAAAGTCTTGTTCAGTACCAAGCTGGGACACATATTATTTATGTACATGCTGTACCACCTGTGTCACATGTTTATAAGGACTATAATGGCAAGTTGTCGGTGAAGTTTGGTGTGATCAACATATTGTTAGTAACCATAGCAATAATCCTGAATGGCTTTGCCTTTGTTAGACAGGCAGGAAGATGGTCATATGACAGCATAGGAAATGTTATGTTTTTCGCTTATCCATCTACATACTGTGGATTATTTGTAGGTTTATCTCCTTCAGCTATTCGTCACTTATTAAAACAAAGTCCTCTATTATGAATATTTTATTTTTGTAGTGTATCAGTAGTAATCGAGAAAATGATAACAGACAATTTACTTTGTTATTATTTATCTGTTATCGTTTTAGATTTACATTACCGCGGCTTTCGCCATTGCTTCTGGTAAAAAGAAACATCGATGCTTGATAATTGCTCATCTCGTGTTGTCCATCATGGGTATTATTATTAGTTTCTCATTTGTTGGAGTCTCCATATATACTTTTTGGCTTGAAGTTATAACAAGAGATGACAACGTAAGAATATTTTGATACTGATAGGTTTTTGGTAAAGAAATATAATTATTTGTTGTCGTGAACAATATCAGTTTCAATGGTTTTTAAATCTTTCCTACACCTTTGAGTTTCTATAATTAGGAAATTACATAGGTTATGTTTGTCTTAATGTTCAATGATGACCCTGAAGCATATATTACTAAATGTAATAAAACCGAAAAGATCCTAATGAGTATATTTGTTACATGATTTACTTATAATATAACCGGAATTAGTAACCTACTTCTTTTAGAACAAGTATCAATATTGTTAATTCTAATATTGTTACTACTTTTACAACTTTTAGTATTAATGTACACTATTTTCAGGTTTCCTTTGCCATTGCCCTTGTATGGTTCCCCTTTCTATCATCATGTTTATCACAGTCACATGGGGTAGTGGACTGTGTTTAAAGTTGTCTGCTGTAGATCATCACGTGTTAATGTGAGTTTGTCTACGTAGAAGTCTTATGGTGCTTATTGAAACGAAATTGTCTGTTGTAAATAATGACCGTTGTTAAATGTTAATTGTACTATCTATGAAAATCTATTGAAGCAACAACTTTTTGTCTCTATTTTATCTATTGTAACATCTTCTCTTCGTTTAGATTTCCCCAGTGATGGTAGGAGGGAGACCGTTAAATAGTACAATGGATATAGGAACTGGCACTATTCTCTATACAAGTCCAAGGCGGTAAAAAATAGTAACTCTAATGAATCGGGTTTTGAAATATTTAAAACTAATGTATCCATGTATTTGTTTTTATTTCATTATATTAGATATTCTAACTGCATGCGTGTTTTTTTAAAGTATAGTAGCCTTTATATTCTAGATGCAGCCAGTTAATAGCTTAATTATATAACACTTGAGCTAAAAAAGTATGTACTTATATCTTATACACGAATCACAATATCGGATCATATTGAGAAACTGTGTACGTTTTCTTTGTTTCACATTTACAGATTATAAAATCAAACAACCTGAATACAATTATTTGACATACAATTAGTCTTTATTTATTAAACAATAGCATGTATTGTATAAAAAAATTAATTTGCTTCCCACACTTTGAATCCTACTATTTATCAAATATATTTTTGCCAATGGTATTTATTCCATGAAGCCCCCCTCTCTCTCGGTGTGTGTGTGTGTGTGTGTGTGTGTGTGTGTGTGTGTGTGTGTGTGTGTGTGTGATTAGTATTAGCATTTTTTTTTCATATCTAGACGTGTTTTATTTAATCTAAGTATATACATAAGCTAATTAATGTAAAAGAGGGCTTTAATTTTTTCTTTTAATCTTTTGCTTGTTTGTTATTTAATGTCTTTGATATTTGGTAATTATAAATAGTTGATGCCACATGATTTATGTTTTGTTCATTGCCTTGAATATTTTCTTGAAATGATTTATAATTTATTCATATTGCACCAACAAATATAACGTGGCCGTGATATTTTTCATCTAATCTTAACCCAATTGAAACTCCTCTACATATTCAGAGTAGTCTGTATTGATTTACATCGGAACCAGCCAAAATAACCTACATATTATGACCTTTTGTGTAGAACTATACTATTTCTAAAGGCATCTTTAGTTTGGTATTCTTTGTGTCCTATTTATTCATCCTCGTAAGTAGGAAAATGCTAATGATACTGTCATGGACGTAGTTCAGGATATGTTAACTTGTTACAACATTTGTGGGTGGTCATTCCTTTAAGTCGCACATAAAGAATCTTGTGACATACCTGTATCACGTTATTGCTGTATATAAAATAGTGGGCATGTTGACAAATTTCCTGCTTTCATGTTTGACAATTAGGCATTAATTCAGCTAGTGATTAAAATTTTCATGCATTTTATTAGTATCTCAATTTAGCTTTAATTAACTTTCTTTTACTGAAGTTGTATTTTTGACATTCCTTTTCAGCGCTTCTGGCAATGCTGCATTTATTTAAAAGTATTTATTTCCAACTACTTAAGACTAAATAACCCGAGTCACTCTTATGTTTGGTGTGACCAGTGATAATACTATATTGATAATGTTCTAAATCACTGTCCCCTGCATGTACTTTTAAACGCGTATATCAAGAAGAAAGTCAATTGTAAATCGGTAGCCATTAGCTCTTATGTGAAGAGATGAAATAGTTTCGCCAACTTATCAAATCATATTTAAATAAGAGCAATTTATATCTTGCATTATTACGTCAAATATTTTTTGTTTTGGGTGACAGTGCTCGTAATATTTGAATAATCGTTTATTAAATCACAGGTTTTGCAGCAAATACTATTCCATGGTTTTGAACACCAACAGCGAGTAGTTGGAATAGAGATATTTGACCGTTATTTTATTTGCAATTTCCTAACAGTTTTGCCTTTAATACCACACATCCAACTTTTAGAGTAATTTGTTTTACACAATGATTGAAAACGAATACCCCTTCTAGTTTGAATATATTTCCAATTTGCACAATTTGCGACGTTAATAAACCTTTCAATGTATTTATGGGATGACAAGAATGCTTATGTAATATCTGGGGAATATCTGTTGGTTTAAAACATACGTTAGTTTGTAAGATAATTTAATTTTTAGTGTTTTTAAATACAGTGGTGTCTAAATAATTGACCGAATTAATACAGATAGAAGATTTAAATTTAATCGGGGGACAAAACTGATGTACTGTCATAAACAGGTTTTTATAATAACAAACCCCATAAAAGAATGTTATTAAAATAGGAAAAAGGGTGAATCTGGTCAATTTTGTAGATCAATTGTCAACTTCTGTAGCGCCAATATTCTCGAGAAGAATCGAGCTCAGTGGTACACCTAGAACATAGACAATGTACGATGCAAAATTGATCAACAAATGATCGATTATATTAAAAAACCTCGGAGGGATGAGCAAGTTTGAAAAGGTCAGTTTTCAAATGGTGAAGGAAACAAACTATGCTATTTGATGACTTAACATGTTCAAGGAGTAAGTGACAGCAATTGAAAAAGCACGATTGCCAACATGAGTTTTAACCTTGGGAGCAGACAACAAGTAAATACCAGATGAACTCTGGACTTGGGTACTAGAGAACGCATAGAAAATAGATGCTAAGGTTTTCCGGAAGACAGAGTTTGATAGGTAACGGAACGGAGTTTGAAATGATGTGAAATAGAACAGGGAGCCAATGAAGAGAATTTGGGAGTGGGATAGAATGGGAAAACCGAGGAGACCGTGTGACAACCCTAGCTAAGCAATGCTGAACACACTGAAGTTTTAGAATATCCTTAGATGCGATGTTATAAAGAAGAGAGTTGCAGTAATCAAGCCTATTAGTAATAAATGCTGTAGCCATGGTTTTTACGATAGAAAGAGATAAATAGCGACGAATACGGCGAAGATCACGAATATGGTAGAAGCAGTAGCGACATGTCTGATAAATAAGTTTTCTCAAATAAAATCACTCTCAAATATAACACTACCAGTAATATTATATACCGTGTGTGACGGTGTGATGCAATCATTAAGGCTGGGAATAGAGAAGAAATAAATAAGTTTACTGCGTTTTCTGAATGTACCTATAATAATTAAAACTGGTTTGTCTGCATTCAGCTTAAGTCTACTGTTTGACATCCAGCCAGAGATATCACTGAGACAGTCACCTAGCTGTGTAAGAGACCTATCTGTGGTTGCTGTAGATAAAGATTTGTATATTTGAGTGTCTTCTACATATAAATGGTGGTCTAATGTGTGTGAATGATGTCCAAGTTCCTTCTCCGGACAATCCGAGCCAAGAACTAATGACCAGTGACTTGTAATCCCTTATATACGAACGAGACCGTCTGAAGAAGAAAGCTCTTAAAACTAAGAACAGTTTCACCTAGAATCATTATAAGCTACTTCATAACCAACTCGTCCAAATCATTAAGCAGGCTTTGCGATTTTACTACAAAGAACAGGTGGGTAATAACAAGACTACTATTTGAAAGGCATTAGGACATATTCTTGGGTCTCCAACCAAGACATTACCGAGCAGAATCTCATCAGAAATATGTAATATTTATTTGGCCAGTGTAGGAATTAAGCTCGCAGATTGATTAGATGATGCGACATTTTTATCTAATCTACTTGCTACTACGCACTCATTTGTGCAACTTTCTATTAATATTAGTTGTATCTTATTATCGCTCACGTGCAAGGCGTACAGAAACGCTTGAGAAACTACCTGCCCAGAGGTATATAATTTGGCAGCCACACACACACACACACACACACATACACACACACACATATATATATATATATATATATATATATTATATATATATATATATATATATATATATATATATATATATATATATATATATACTCCTAACCAATATCCAGACCAGGTAAAGTTTTACAGTAAGTTCAAAGACCTGGTATTGGATAGAATATATGTATTGGTTCACTAACAAAAAAGAAGTACATATTCAGTAATATACTATTGTAGTTGGTACCGGATGTTGATAGGTATACAAACATAATAAATGACCTAGATGATGTGGTTTCAGTGGACCATTAGAGAACAATTTAAATCAATGATCTAACAGTCACTGAATTGATCGAATATTCTGCCATTCATCTGCCAATATAAATCATTCCTGGATGTATACAGGTGCAGAGGAAACTGGGTTATGAGTGAGGAACATTGTTGGGAGTAATGATGAAATGACCAATAACGAAGGAGCAGGATCGTCAAAAATGTCAGACGATAAGAAGAAAGAAATGAAAAGAACACACGAACAGTTTCAAACATTTTTAGAAGAGAGTACAATTCATAGTCTTGAAGATATTTCTATTAATGTCTTGGCTACATTTAAATTTAAAGTTGTACCGGTCTGCTTTTTGAATATTCAATTTTGGTGTATTTAACAGTGCTGCCTTGTTATTGTAATGGAGGAATGTTGGGAAATGGTCACTGCCACACAGATCCTAATGTACAGACCACTCAAAATCAAGAAATAATGATGGGCTGCATAGGGATAAATCTATGGCAGATGATGACCCGGTTGCTAGATGGATATATGTCTTTATATTATCATTCTACAAGCATAGTTCACTGTGTGCAATGCAGGTTTCTAATGTTTTGCCCTTGTTATTATTTTGTTAATTTCCCCACAAGGTGCTATGGGCATTCATATTGCCAATTAAAATGAAAGGGGGAGGAGCCTGACTTATCAATTCTTCCAGTTCATTTCTACCTGCAAATTTGTCTTTAAAATGATTTGTCGGTGGGGAATCGACTTTTTAATTATAATGGTGACTCCACCAGAGGTCATAGTGTCAATGGCCTCAGAAAATATATGAAAAGAATAATACTTTTTTAAATTAATTACCGTGGTGTGTTATCAACAGCCATAGTAGTCACAGCCTTAGATACAGGTTCTTTATGTATCGGCATTTGGCTCGGCTTCTGGGTACCGAGAGGCCAGGTCATTTCAGAATGGCAGACAACACTGTTATTTACCACAGCGACATCAGAATATGTTCTCGCTGGGGTAGGAGTGTTACCCTTCTGTTTGATAATTTTCTTGGCCGTTGTGAAAGAGATTAATAGTGTTACCTTGACGGTGTGGATGTCTTTCTTCCTTTTCCACACTGGGCAGTCCCGGGATAAAGAACATTTATTTCTGTCACTGTTAACAGAGCGAGGTTTTGGCTACAGTCCCCATCTTCATGACCTGTTGTTCCACATTTACCACAGGTATGCTCTCGCTTGCAGGTCATTCTCTGGTGTCCGTACCTTTGGCACTTGAAGCACCGCAGTGGATTAGGAATGTAGGCATCAACCTTCAACATAAGGAATCCAATTTTACAGACGTGGGAAGGACAGGGAGTCTAAACGTCAGGATGATGGTGCCGGTATTTACTCGGTGACCATCACGCTGGACCCTAATCTTCCTAACTTCCGTAATGCACTGTGCTGACAAATTATCCCATATCGCCCCTTATGATGTGTGGGTGAGATCCCTACGTCATTTCACTCCCTTTTCGAATTCATACTACTATGTGGGACAACTCGTATTAGACAGTTTGCCAGCATTTTCAAACGCACCAGATCATCGAAATGGCTCCCCTTTTAGACCTCAATAATGAGGTCTCCGGATCGACGCCTTTACATAGATGTTGACGTTCCAGCCAAGCCTTTCAAACCTTTCTCAATGAAAAAAGGATTTCGCTTCGCCAAAGGAAAGTCTTTACAATCTATCTACCAATATAGTGGATTCCTCGTTGTACAAGGAAGGGTCTACTAATTTGGGGGGGGGGGGGGTCCATGTTTGAATTTATTTTGTTTCGGCACAAATGGTCCCCACCCATCTTGGAGTCCAATAAGGGGATGCACGGAGGTGTGGTAACCAGCACTTGGGAGAAGCGAGTGAAGAAGTATCATCCAATCGATCACCCAAAGCAACAGCATCCTTCAAGGTTGACCCATCGGCTACTCTATTGTGATGCGGTTGTGATGTGATGTGGTTGTTTTCGGACCTTTTGGTCCTTAAACCCCCACCTCCAAGGCTGGACGTGACTGGTCGATTGGACAGGATCGGGCCTTTCTGACCCCCGTCTTAGAATGAAACTAGGGCCAAAGTAGTGTGTTGCAGTGTTTCGACCGCTCAACAACCCGGATCCCCTCTTCCCCTCGTACGGGTGGCAACTCACGGCAAACAGGTCGCCCCTTTTACGAAATGCAGGAGATATAGCGACCTATTCTAAACCCCTGTCACGTGGGCGAACGTTTACTTTACGATAAGATAATGAGACGAGAACCCGTGATATTTATCTCTAGTGTCTATCACAATGAAATAGATCTTTGAAGATATTTAATATCATACAGAAATTGATTTGATAATACCAGCATGATGCGTACATAAAAAACGCGAATGTTTATGATGAGCTAATTTTGTTTGTTTGCTTTTTAGTTTCTCTGTTATCTATTACAGAGGAAAATGTATTCTGTTAGGTGTGGAGATGTTATACCTTACGTAAATTACCCTCAAACTTTCCAAGAGATTATGACTATTCAGCTTCCATATCACCAACAGAATTTCGCATATCTTTGAAATCTATGATTCATATAACAGCTTATACCCATGATTTATAAAAAAAGTGATAAACAACAATTGACTAATCCAAATTAGAATAGCTTAATATCCAGACTAGTTGATCCTCACTAACCAGTGTGTATATAAAAATTAATGTATGTGAAAGACACTATAGCATAAATATGTTGAACGACATCCCCTAAGAGTTTTAAAAAAACAACAGAATTCAAACATTTCCTAACACACTGATTATTATGACTTGTTAGAATAATAATAAATACAATAATCACAAAATCAAATGAAACATATTAAAAATTAAAAAAAACCCTCAAAATACATGATTTAAAAAAAACCATTTGCAGTGATTTAAATCAAATGATTTAAATCAAATGATTTAAATCAAACAACGCTGCCTATGACTAGTAGATGTATTGGCCTATAGTTATAAAAAATTAGATTATTTAAATTTTTATGATTGTTAACAGGTTTTAAAATATGTTTTTACAGTAAAATACCCAACTGTGCTTGACAAGGGCTGTCTTTTTACTGTAACAAAGGTAGTAGAATTGGCTTATAGTTATAACAAATGAGGTTGTTTATTGTTATTTACATTTATTATTGTTATTTACAGTTTTTTATGGTTATTAACAGTTTTTTACAGTGTAACGTAAAATAAAACTTTTTACAGTAAAAACCCAACCCTGCCTGACACGGGCTGTCTTTGTACTATAACAAAGGTTGAAGCTACCTAAGGAAAACACCAATAGCAAACGGGACTGTTGAATCTAAAAAATGATAGCCAATTCTTCTATCTGATGAACTAGCTATGAAAATTGACAAATATTTTGAACCACAAAACACCATTTAATCGTGCTAATGATAGCCAGTGGGGATGGTAAGTGTTATTTGTAGACAATAGTTGTCATAGTAGCCAAATATTGGGTTTTTGCAATAATGACAGTACGATCTCTGATCTGACAATATGGTCAGATCAAATTTAACAACAATATATGTAACAAAATTAACTAACATAGTTATATGACAGACAGACAGGTTGAGTCTCTGACTAATGACTATGCTTTTCTATAGTCATATTGGCATAGCAAATCCTGGACAAAATCGCACAGGACAAAATCCCATGGTTGAAAGTCTACCCAGATATAATCCTAAGGTATAAAATACCACAGGACATAATCCCAGAAAGTAAAAAGAGGGACAAAATTCCACACAATGAAATAATATTTATTCATTTCAATATCTTGGTAAATATTTCCAGGCATTATTTCACTCATTTGGTAATCACTTTCTTGTATTATGTCCTGTGGTATTTTGTACTGCGGGATTATGTCTGGGTAGATTTTGTACTGTTAGATTTTGTCTGGATACCGGTATAGCATAGTATTTACTACACAAGCAACATTCAATGTGTGCATGTTGGTGAAGAAATTAAAACAGTAGGTAATGGATCAATTAAATGCCAGTAGTTTGGGTATGGACCAGACTGTCACTCGTATCTCACACCTCGTCATCATCATACATGTAACATATAATCGATTATTATAATGTACGTTATATAGATAAATCAATAATACAATTTGTATTAGTTATTATTTACACATCATTGAACTACACCATCCATTAGATGTTTTTTCATCACTATCCAAATAGATGGCAAAATAATGACTTCCAAATTTTGTTCTGTTTTGATAGCTGATAAACAGTTTGCAGAATTAATAATTAGTTGAAATCTATGTGCTTGCCTAAAAATAGCTAGTGTGCTTAAAAATAGCTAGTATGCTTAAAAATAGCTAGTGTGCGATGGCTAACAGCTGTCAATGGTTCCCAAAGAATTTGACAATTTTGTTGCTGATCTTTTCCTAAAATGTTGTTTCTGATAAATTGTCACCCATGGTCAGTGTATTTAATAGTATAAATATTTTCTTGGTGTGTTGACTAGTACTAATATACAATAATTTAATATGCCTTTCTTTCTTGTTGCTATTTTTTATAAATAATTTTCTTCTTCTTCAGATATCAGCCAATACTCATTGTTAACTGATCTAATACGGTTTGTGGTATTAATGGAGAGATCCGGTTTATTTACAGCTCATGACCAGCTTGTTACCAAGACGGGTAAATTAAGTTATTGTTCCCATATATTTCAAACAAGGAAGCATATATACAAATTAATTTTCATTTGAAACCTATTACAAGTAACAACTGGTAGTCCATGTACATTACCATTTACATAATAGTGTTTCTGATAATCAACCATTTTTTCTTTCTTTTCAACTTGGCTCCGAAATACTGCAACTGTTAATTTTGACAGCATTGTTGGGTTTTTTTCTTCTATTTATACTTGGTATATATACATCTAGCAATTTCCCTAAGATAAACTCTGACCATAATACCAACAAATTACTGGGGTGTGGGTACCGGCTCATATTTTTACATCGTACATGCCACTAAATGTTAACTACTCTAAATCCCCATGACCATGCATAGCACTATAAATCATTTGTTCTGCAAATTTGCCTATTTTTCACCATGCATCGCATATTAAATATTCACTATTACTTACATATCATACTTGATCTATATTGGATCTAGGATAAATATGTATGCCAAAGTTGTTCAATTTTCCTTAAGCTTAGTAATAATGTATACATAATACATCGCTACACTTTTAGAGCATATATCTTTAGTATACAATATACAAACAATCATGTTGTTTTGACAAACTACACTGATATTAGTGGTATTAACACGCGACTATTTCGACAATATTCATTTCCTGCTTATTGTGATATGTACTATAGTTGAAATCCAATACACTTAATTGTTTACGGTATCTAATGTGATAATCTCCACAACCTTCATGCTGGAATATTCATATAAACATTAAAACTAGCCCTCATTCAATATGACATTAAACTAACTAGTATATACCTAATAATTTGAATACACCGTATTTCATAAGCAAAATCAAGAAGTAGAGTCCTGTTCTAATGTGGTTAATAAAAACGAACATATGTAATTTTGTGAATAAATAATATAATTTTCAATTACAGAGAAGATACACATTTTGTCTACCAAATGAATACATTTAATGCAATTTTGTAATAAAATCAACATTATTAACAAAAGATCCAAAATGGTTGCACTTGTAGTTTGGGACCAAATGGTTGATTTCTTAAGTATATATATATATATATATATATATATATATATATATATATATATATATAACATCGCTGAAACTTATTTTATAATAACGCATAATTCGGGGAAAATATTAAACCTATTTAAGTATGTTCATATTAACATAATAAACTTCAGTACATAATGTAATGGATAACGTGTTTTTCGTCTTTCTAAGACAATGCATATTCCAATGTACATTCCATTTTCTAAATCCCAGTTCTTCCAGTTTAGCCAATATTGTGAGGAACCTCTTCGGGCTTTTCTTAATCCCATAGCTGTGATATTCGATGCCGATTTGTTTGACATATTTTGTCAGAAATCCTTCTTTGAACATTGCTTCCAGCGATGGCCATTCACTTCCTTCAACGTCCATTTTTAAGTAGTCGATCATCTTCTGTAATAATGATTCAAAATAATTAAAAAAAACTACAAACGCAATAATGATGACGATGATAACAACAACAAAACAACGTATTAAACAACATATACTTGAATATTCAATAGCTGTTGAATTTAGCGATTCGTCTTGTCACAAACGTTTTACGGAGTATCCCATACTAACAAGAGTTGTAAAGAAGTAAAACTTACTTCTTCTTCATGAAACTGTTTTCGTAAACTTCCCAAGGTCTTCACATGACACATACCATGTTTGCCTATTTTAATCACGGTATTATTACCGTAGATTCCAACTGGATAGAAGAATATTTTGTCACCTCTCATAGTGGCTTCATGATATTTTTTCATGCTGCGTCAATACATATACACAAATAAACACTTGGATACACACACACACACACTCACATATATACACACAAAATCATACAAACACATGCACACAAAGACGGATGGAACGATGGATGGATAGACAAATGAATGGATGGATGGGTGGTTTGGCAGTCGGCGAACGGTCGTTCTGGTGGTAAGTCGATAGGCCAGACGTGTGATCGGTGAGTTGGATGGACGAGCGGACGGACGGACGGACAGATGGATGGGTTAATGCATGTAAATATACAGACAGACAGACATGCAAACATACAGACTGGCAGGCAGGGGGGTAGGACTACAGGCATGCCGATAAATAGATAGATAGATAGACCTATAGGTAGATAGAAAGATAATTAGAAAGATAGATAAACGGTCGGCAAAATAGACAGAGACAACGAGGGGTACAAATGTAGCATCTTCTCACGTTGGATCGAATGCTCTCACTAAACAGCCAAACTTTTTAGTCACATCATCATCAAAACTCCAGTCATTGTTTATGCTGAAAAATTAAATAACACTACTTTGGTCGTGCACTCGCATACCCTCGCACACATACATGTGCGTACAAACGCGAACACACGCGTACGCATATACATACACATCTGATATATATATATATATATATATATATATGTATAAGATAAACGAAAATATTGGTTCTAACGTACGGTTACCATTACAGATTATTTAACTTTCAATTAAATGCCAGAATAGAATTTTATTCCTTGGGGTTAACAATATTTATTTCGCTCATAATAACTGAATACATAAAGACCTTAAAGTTGAAATGGCAAATTCTTAAGAAAGCTCCGATATATCAAATATGCACACTTCTGATGCTGGATTCCAGTGTTTTAGCGACCATAATAACCCCCAAAGACCATATAGACTAAGACGGGACAGCGAGCGATAGATTACCGCATTACGTGAAATAAACTCTTAGCAGCGCCGCCTTGCGTAAAACATGATAGATTATTTATATTTTCGAATGGACTTTCACAAGAGAAGTCGGCTTTAAACAGGCATTAGACAATCTAACTGGACATATTCAAAGCTAAAAGTTAAATAAATGGGGAAAGGATTAATAGTGGCATCTATAGTATAGAGAATGAGTGGGCTGGGACTATGAAATGAATTAGAAAGTTGGATTTGCCACTCATTTGGTGCAGGTGAAAAGTGTAATAAGTAGGCCTAGTCACTAGTGTAGAATTGTTTTTGCAAGATTTATTTTACGATGAAAGGTGCGTTATGATAGATATGAGTCTACATGACCATTATTATTACGGATCATGTATTTCAGACACCATGTTATGTTCCTTTCACATAATCACCACGCCAAAAATATATTGGCCAATGAGTAAATATATTCTAGAAAAGGCAGTGAGTTAAACTCGTGAACTTTATTATATGTAAATGTTATCACATGACACGAAGGTAATATGAAATGAAAATAACATACATCATATACAAGATCCACAACTAGAATGTAACCTTTAAATATTCAGTACATGATGTATATGTTCTGCTTTGTATTATTCACTGATAGTACATAAGTCCAGAATATGTATTTTGAATTTAAAGGTAATAATTACAAGAGTACATAAAGACACAAGAAATCATAATTAAGAACGTTGATCAATCAACAATGCCTTAATTTAAAACAAATTGCAGTTCTTTTTACCATTGCAACTATTGAATTATCTACTATTCACACGTAAAACGTGGTATAGACGGACACTAATATACAAGTGTACGACAAACTGTAATGTTTTATAAGAATCTCATTCTAACTTTCCTTGTATCTTTGACAGCATAAGTGTTACTAGTATAGAACTAACTTTACTCATGTTGAGGATCTTTTAATGTTATTACAGAATTTCGCTTCTATCAATATACACACTTCCATTAAATCTGAACTGGGTACAACAAGACTATCAGTGGGAAGATCTTGATACTGCTTAGCAACAATAAACATTTGGGAAGAGTTTGCTTTATTTAAAAGGCCAACTAAACCTGCAGCACAGTTACTACTCACCATTTCTGTAATTTTGTGAGAAATGTATCCCGTTATATAAATGATGATATTGTCTTCCTCTACTGTAAGCAGAGTTTGAGGGCTAAAAATAGCCATCAGACATCTGATGGCATCAGGTCTCTTGGAAGAAGAAGGAACTGGTGGGTGTAGAGGCTCATTGTGTTGGACTGGAGCAATACATTTCAAATTAAATAGAAATGTATCGACATGCTGCTGACAGTTAGTTAATCACACGTGTACAAAATATGACAATGATCTGTCAGAAAGCAATATGGAATTGTGTGGCACCAGGGTTGTCCCTGTGTCCACCCTTTCACCGTCCCTGAAAACACTGGCAAATCCACATGTTGATTTGGGAGCCATTCTGATAGGTAACACCGAATCACTACAGTAAAATGAAATAGCACTGTTCTCCAACTTAGAAACCTAACTTTTTAAGATTGTTGCGTATATTCTTCAATACATTTGGTGGATCATAGAAGATAATAACATGATTATTGTTGTGCATAAAATGTGGCTGCTTGCTAACAGATGCTATTAGTTTTGACCGATTAGTTGACCCTTGATCACATATTATAGCTTTGACAATAAGGCAGCATGTTCATTTACAATTTTAATACACTTCAAATGATGTTTCAGCAAATCAGCACTTTTCACTTACATGCTAAACGATTAAACATAAACACAACGACTGGCAAAATATTTGAATCTTCCCGCATCTCCAAAATCTTCCACCTCATCATGCTCAGGGTTATACGGCACATTTTCTTTTATTGCCAGTTCATCAAACCCAACACAGCAAAATTTCAACTGGTCTGCCATCACATTAACTTTAAGTTTGAAAGTGTCCAACAGGTTCGTTCACCAACTGAGCTACAGACATGTCATCCGTAGCTGCTACTTTGAGTCGAGTGGCCTTATGCACATTTCATTTCAGCCTGGTAATGTGTACTCGTAGTCTGGATGTAGAGTCTACATGCTTTGAGTTTCTTTTTCCTGTGAGTTGGATCAGTAGATGGTGACCATATTGGACCAACTGTAAATAAAAAGCATGTGATTTAATTATGATTAACCTCTAAGACTAAGTGACTGTCAGTGTCAAATAACATGGATTATTTATTCAGTTGACCATACTCGTAATAATCACAACCATAGCCATTTCTTCAGCATCAAAGGACTTGTGATATAATTCATAATTTTATTTCAATTTTAATATGAAATATTTTCAGAATTTTACATAGAAATACAGTGATCATTGATTAGCAGCCTAACTGCCATGAGCAGGCGATAATATAGGTATTACGATTATTTCGCTCGACTACTCTTTCTCAATCACATTTGGCATGCTACCTACCTCTTTTTCCCCCTTGTAAATTTGAAAAATGATAGTCCTGGACATTTTTCTCGACTGTTGTGGGAATGATGGGCCTCACAATAATCGCCTGTCTTCAATTGTTTAGATCTATTCATTTTCGCGCTATGAATAGATGCAAGGCGGCAGCACCGAATATTTATTACACGCTAAACATATATAGTGTTATTAAGATAACTCTATTACACAAATCAAACCGTACTTTGAGGAAAATTTCAACAAAGAACGTTGATCTTATCCTGGACCCATTAATGTTTTGAAAATTGTTAATTTAGTAAATATACAGAACAATACCTGAAATTAACTGGCATTTCAAGTTAAACGTATGTTATTCTACACTTTTTTATATATATTTTTTAATATCTATTCACAGTCGCGCGCGCGCACACGCACACAAATACGCGCGCGCAGGCTTACCAATAGGTTAAAGGGTCGGATTTTACTTTTTATTGTTTATATTTTATATCTGAAAGTACTTTTGTTAAGGAGTCAGTCCCAGGTTTTCGGGTATATTTACACATTTACATAACTTTAAATATTGATCGAAGTTTGAATGAATAAACAAAGGTCTTTGGTTCATATTGTATTTACCTATTTACAAACACGATATATGTTTGCACTTACTAAAAGGCATAACATATATGATTATTTAATAGCTGATCAATGTGAAGAACATAATAATACTAACCCAAAAGAATACACCAAACAGTTATTTCGAGTTGGTTTGTAAGAGCCAGCCAAACATATATCCCATCCACCGTCATTATAGTTGCCTAGTCTCATCTGATCCAGACATAAATAGTCGACTTTATTAATTAACCTGAAATGAGTATATGAAAATGTAAGTTTACAAGTACGAGGAAATCCTTTCTGTGTATTGCTACAAATGGATCAAATTAGCGTACACTAATTTAGATGTATATACTATTTTGCAATGCAATCTACAGACTATGGTTTTTTTGTGTGCTTCTAACAGAATATCAATCTTTGTGATATTGAAAATAAGCCTTTCTGTGTGTACAGTCGCATTTCATACCCGGCTTTTTATATTCTAACGCATTTTGGTCTCGTGGTGTTTTAATTTGTTTTTTAATTGTTGTGGTTGGCCAGCACATATCAAGGTAATTATGAGATAGCTGTTAAGGAAACGATTTGCGACAGAAATGTCTTTCAGTGCTCAATTTACAGGCGTTATTTGTTGTTAACATAAGACAGCAATGCTAAAACTGTGGCATCCACCGTCATCAAAAGAGATGACGTCATAAATTTAGACTTCCTGTCTATTATCATAAACCAAATACTTACTTATAAAACGCAACTTCGGGATCCTTACTAACGGCGGCGCCATTAAGGTTAAATGGTGTCCATTCTCTAACAGGATATAAACCTTTTGGTAAATCGACATAATTCGTTGATGTTGATGTCTTACGCCAGCTGCTAGCTTTGTCATAAATCTAAACGTGGCAAAATAAACTTGATGATTTACATCATTAGTGATGGTTCATGACGGTATAATAGAACAAATTAAATTAGTCTAATAACGAATAAAGGCTAACGTAAGTTGTTAAAAATACAGTTTAAACCTACCTGCTCATATACATTATTATTATCTTTTGCCACAAAAAAACCTCGAATCGTACTGTTTGTATCCACGACTGATATTACGATAAACGTAGAACAAAGTACACCAACTAGAAGCAAAACTGGTATGTAGATGGACTTATTCATCTGAATAAATGCGCATAAGAGAACGTTCATATCATTATAGACATGAACGTACATAAATTGCTAAAATAAGAGGAAAAATAATAAAAATAATAATTGCCTTTTGCGACACTACAAACCGCTCCTATTTCGATTTAAACCATTTCCGTATGCTAACAGCTTTAAATGTAGCCCTGGGTTAATATGCACGTATTCTGCTCCTAACAGATAAGAGATCTGATTGATTGCAACATATTACATCACACTAGTATATCGGTAGTTCAATATGGTCGAAAGTTCAACGATGACTCTAAAACTCGAGTAATAATTCAGGTAATATTGAGATCGCTTATTTCCTAAATGATTATCTATTTAATACTATTGTGAATAAAAACCATAAAACCGTCATATCTACTTATATATCTTTATGAAAGTATAGTTAGGTATATTTATTAATTGCCAAAACAAAAGAAAACACTTTAATATATCATTACCTTTTCAAGACACTAAAATTGATCGTTTTTCAATTTTAGGTAATTGTCGTGTGTTGACAGGTGGAACTATAGTCTTGGTAGACAAGCATGTAGTCCTATTATAAAAGAGAAGCTGTGCTGTGATGTGATGTGCTGTTGGGTGAATATAAAACCTATATATATATATATATATTATATATAATATATATATATATATATATATATATTTTTTTTTTTGTTATTATTATTATTATTAGTAGTAGTAGTAGTAGTAGTAGTAGTAAGATTTATTAAAAAAAACACATTCATAACAATGTAATAACCACTGACATATATAGTATTATGCCGGTAGAAATCACAACCATTAAGTAAAGAACTTACCATAAGTTACACCCATATACCACAAGTCATACACCATTACGGTCACGTAACAATGCCAATGGCAGAATACAAAACAAGTTGGATGGAGTGAATACTAACATGTTCTACCTCACTCGGCCAATGTATCACGAAATGATTGGATATTTTTTATATGATATATGCCATAGCATGAATATTTGACTCACATATAGGATTATCTTGTGCTAAAAGATATATAATCTAATGGTTTTACGGAATGTCTATATGTGGTCGTGCTCAATTGATTATTTAATTTAACACAAAACATAAATACGGTTAGGTGTATTCTGATGACGTCATGTGTTACTGGTCTACGTATAAAAGCAAATATCACTCCCGGTACCAGAATCTCAACCTCTACGTCTGAACCACAGGATCCTGACCATTTTGAAGTAGCGTTCAGATGCTCATCGGCCCCACCAGTAAGGCGGGGATGGTTCGTATTACATTAGAAGCCATGGTCTAATTACTACGCGCTGAGGGGGAATCTCTCAAACACAGCTATGAGATGATGATGATGATTGATGTTTTACGGCCATTTTTGTGCACCAAGCAGACTAAATGGGCCGAGCGACCACCAAAGGTAATGAGACGAAGTGAAAGACGAAACAACCTTCAGATATGCCCACGCCGGGATTCGAACACGGGTGGTAGTGATCTGTGGTCCAATACGCTACCGCTAGACCCAAACACACACCATGAACTGCACAACAGTCACCAACCTACCAGCATGTGGATCAGTATCGTTATCGGATTATATCCTGTATCTTAGTGTAGTCATTGCTTTTCATATCCATGTACACAGGAATATTAATACAGTTCCCACGCTGTTATTTAAATAAACATTCAGCTGTGGTATTCGTTTTATTTATCCTCACAGCTATTTCGGTTTCACACGTAATTGAACCATTATTTGTAACCATTCATATCCTCTACATTTTGTTCAAATCGACTTACATGACTCACTCTTTGTTGTATTGAATCGGTCTGTTGCGTGTTATGTATACCGAACTGTTCTCTGCTATGCTGCTGTGCTGCACACTGTCCTCTAACACGAGCGGATTGGTAAATGAACGAATATGTAGTAGTTGTTTCATCTCGCTGAACAATCTTTCCGAGTCATATACCATATTGTTTAAGCCATAATTTCTATATGCATTCAGTATTTGCTAAATTAAATTAATGACTATGACTTGCTGAGGTCCCGAGATATATTTGTTTTAAAAATAATATTGAATCGGTATACGGAAAGGGCATGTGGTAACTTTTAGCACTTCATGTAGATACATAGAGCTCATTTGTGGTTGGCTTCGCTTAAAATATATGTAATAATATCGTTAGCATCAGGTAAACTTTCTGGCAGATAGGTAGGAAATGGACCATTTTAATATCAATATACATGGGCATTAATAACATTAAAATATTGTTTTGTATATGGCGATCATATCACTAATGGAGATTTCCCCCAGTCTATGTAGTAGATTGATGATTGATGATTGATGTTTTACGGCCACTTTTGTGCACAAGGTAGGCTAAATGGGCCGGCCGACTTCCAAAGGTAATGAGACGAAGTGAAAGACGAAACAACCTTCATATATTCGCCCACGCCCACGCCGGTATCGAACACGGGTGGTAGTGATATGTGGTCCAACACGCTACCGCTAGACCACGGAGGCCCCCTAGTCTATGTAGAATACCACGGTCTAATGTTTGGCAAACATTCGATGTGTGGTTCTCCCACAAGTGATCGTTGGAGACGTATATACCAAAATATTTCACCTCATTATCGACATTGATAGAATTATAATTGAGTGTTGTATTAATATCATCATCAACATGACGAGTCGAAAGCAGCATCCGCGATGACCTGTTTATGTCTAGTCATCTCTTCTTAAGATTGCCAATATCCGATTTTAAATGCCATTCGGGTTATTTTAACGTAGAAGGTTGTGCATACAAAATGGCGTTATCAGCAAATAATTTATATTCACACTTGGTAAATCATTTATAAATAGCAAGAAGAGAATAGGACCTAAAACAGAATCTTGGGCTATTCCCACTATGATAGTTAAGAACATTAACTTATAATCAGTTGTGTTGATATAGCGTTTCCGATAATGAGGAAAATTTTAGACGTGGTGTGGATCACTCCATTATTAAAACCAAACATTACGTATTTCTTTAGTAAAATAGAATGAACAATTGTGTCAAAGTATTTCTGTAAATCAAAAAAACACATTCAAATATCATCAACATTTTCTAAGACTTCGGATATAATTCTTTGAACTGCAGTAATTGAGCAATGATTACCAATAAAAAAACTCCGCGATTTTAGTCAGCTGTTTTGTTTCCTTTATAAATCAGTTTAACCGTCGTAGATTCTTTGGTAGTTCTTCTGAAGATACGGAAACATTAAAAAAAATTCAATGATGGTGTAATAGCAATCTTCATCATCTTGGGGCCCCTTCATTGCCTAACTGGTAGCCCGGTTGGCCACATATCTATATCACATGGGTTCAAACCCCGGCCGGGCTATGCCGGAAGGGTGTTTCATCTCTCATTTTGCCTCATTACCTTTGGAGGTGGTTCGGACCATTTATCCCATCTAGTGCAAAAGTGACCGTAAAATAGCATTATTTACATTTTTGATCATCTTAGAGTCCACACTTATTATGTCATTAATAAATTTCTCCTTCAGAAGTACTAGTTAGTCATAAATAAAATCAACTTTAATAAATTTGAGCTCAGATGAGTGAATGGCTTGAAGTAAAAAATGAAACACCCTTCAGATATGTCCACACCGAGGTTCGAACTCGGGTGGTAGTGATCTGTGGTTCAACGCTCTACCACCTAGACCGCAGAGGCGCCTCTAAATGCGCCATAAAACATTGCTTGTAGTCTCTGAGACTTACAGTGTTTGTGGCGGTGGGTGCAATAGTGAAACTACAGATGACGGTATTAATCGTATAGTAGTCGCTAGAACTCGATATTGTCAAACTAATCGTCACATGCTTATCGATGTGGCTCATACGATGACAGTCGTTTACATTAGATGCATAATTATAGTTAAAATCACCCAAAATAATTACATTGTTAGCATAATTTGTAAAATGCTCTAATACCACAACTATATTTGTTCATAGTATACGCACTAGCACTAGGTTGTATGTACATGGATTCCACTAAAATATATGCACTACAGCTCCGTGTATAACCAGAAAGTTGTAAATCATCAGTTCTAATATGTTGATTAGGGAAACGTACATTAGGAGATGGAATATCAATTGTTTTGTCAAGTAATTTTATTCGAAGATGGTCCACTTTTGGGTGTAGACTACGCACATTACAATTGTCTATTTTAAATCCTCCAATTCGATCAAAAGGATATAAACTATTACCCGAATTAGTTTGACTAAAATAAATAGTTTAGTTTGATCCTCAACAACATCAGTTATGTTAATATTATCAGCATGTGAATATGTTATAGCGGAGCAAACGCGATTCTTCTAACCCAGCGAAAACTTGTGTGTTCAGGAACTTCCAGAAGAGTTAATGTCGGCTACTTGGTCAATCGGGGCATACCCGGAAAGGGCATCGTGGTCAGCATCCCAATGGTCGAGATGTCGCTTGGATGTTTGCCCATCAGCACCAGACTGGTGACAGATAATGGGCCGTTCGCGACTATCCATTATATTGATTGTATGGTTGATCTCATTGCACCTTGATTAACACTAAGGGAAGAGTTCCGATAAGAGGCGTTCCGTCTAGCCTAGGACCAGAAGGTTGTGAACAATTTTATTGGTCATCAACTCTCGTTCGGACCTCCATGGGAATTTAACTGGAAACAAAGCTGGATACAAAAGCGTGCTCGTCGTTGTTCTTGGAAACTGACATCACTGTGCCATGGTCATTAATACTGGTCCAGGCTATGCTCTGTTATTTGCCTCATGATGACTGCAGTCACTACCTCTTACAACAAGAATCGATTAATCGGATATAACATCTGAGGGTTGGCGTACTGCAGCCTTGCCGTTACCCATTTTTACACCTAGAATACATACAATATTAGTATTTAGGAAGTTCGTTTGAAACATTTCTTTGATGACACTACTGCCAACAATAACTTATTCTGACTATGGATTGAGTAGGGAACTGACTCCCGTTCTGTCTACTATGTTTATTGATAAGTTATGTAACATTAAGCCGGCGAGCTGTTGTCGTTTTCATTGAGGTTATGAGTTTCCGAGATTTAGTATTTAGTATACCTATTGTTTTCCGAATGTTAGCACCCTTTTTTACAACACTGTTGACAATCCACATCCAATTTCTTCCGGATTCCACGCAATGCCTCTCTGACCATGGACCTGAATAATCTAGTATCATTCTGGATGGATGGTGCCATAGCCCTCGTAGAGTTTATCATTCTTCTGGATTACTTCATGGACCTGAATAATCTAGTATCATTCTGGGTGGATGTTACGATAGCCCTCACAGAGTTAATCGTTCTTTAGGATTTCAGGCAGATCTCCGATACTGCGAATGACACCGCGGGATTATAATCTGGATCGAAATAGGTCTGATATCTGTTACGAGCAATGTGTGTTTTAAGATACATATATATGTTGGCACTGGCTCAGAACGTCAAACTGACTAATATCTTTTCCCTTCTTATATAATGTGTTTTACCTTCCTCTATGCATAGTTTGGCATTAAGCTTCTTTATCATTGCTTGCTGCTGTATGTCCTTGTGTAGGATGTTGCCATTTCGTAAATGTGTGGACGTAATGACAGGTAGATTAAAAAAGGGATATCTGCTCTTGTGTCATCTAGGATTAATTTTCCGGTTTTCCTTGACAATACATAAGTTGATATCTCCGTCTTTTTCTGGACACTCGCTCGTTGATTAATATTATTCCCACCACTCAGCTTGACTGTTGTTAGCCTCTACACTATGATTTCCAGGTGACGAGACAGGAATGATGTATATGCGAAAAATCCAAACATACCCCAACCTACAGATAAACCAATATAGGCATACACAAGCCTATGCTTAGACAAATCTCTACACACATAGAAATGAAATGATAATTGTTTATTTGATTTATCTTCCTGTAAGTGAGTTATTCAGTGTAAGTTTGTGGGGGGGGGGGGGGGGCGTGTATGTCAGTATAATCACCATAGCTGAACTAAAGTAAATTATACCAATATAATTAGGCTTAAATGGTACTTTGAATTTCATGGCAACAGCCAGGTAAGAGCAGAATTTAGATAAAATTCGCACTTCCATGGCATTGCCTAATAGTGTAATGACCTGGCTTCCGTCTTTCGAATATTAAGTAAACTGACCTACTTTGGAGTTGATTGTGCATGTTTTATAGGGTTATGAATATGTGCGTAGGTGCTATATCTCCATACATCTGTACATCCAGAGTGAACAAATATATGATTTACAGATTCTTTTCAAATTAGGTCGTTGCATTCGAGTGTACCGAGACTAGTCACCAGCGTTTGGTTGATTCATAGTAATCCTCGCGTAGAACTGTAATATACCCACCTCATGTTGTACTGATGTATAAGCCACTATTGTGAAAACAAACATGATGTCTGTCACCAACGAAAATATTATATATTGACTAATAACTAATTGATGACCTAGTTAGTTAGTGAATCAGTTTGTCAACATGTCAGTGAGTCAGTGAGAATGTTTTATAACCTTGACACTGGTCAAATATGGACTAGAAGGTATACCATAGGGAAACATTCCTAAAGTAAATCGAGCCATTGAGATAGTTAGTCAGTCAGTTAATTAGTGAGTGAGAGATTGAATTTGTTAGTGAGTTAGTCTGTTAGTCAGTGAGTTCGTGAGCATTTTGTATAATCTTAGCACTGGTCAAACATGACCATGGGGGATTCTTTAGGAATAAATCATTCCTAAGCATTCCTCATACAGGTTTGGCTCGGTTTCCAATTCGTTCCACTTTTCAAGGTAATAGTTAGTGTATGAATTATAAACGTGTGCAAGTTGTATATGAGTAAATATGATATCTAATTACTAAGAGTTGTAGTATTTTCACTTATTTTCAATTTTATTTAATTCGATTGCATCCACTTACAATCTGATGTGGTCCTTACAAAGTGTGATTGACATTCACGCATAATTCACATATTACAACGCATCTGATCTAATGTTTACATATATTGCATACAACATATTTCCAGAAACATGATTTTTAAATGATAAACAGAGAAAGTTATAAATTCTGACTATTATCATCTTTCATTGATTATCTATGGCTTACAATAATCAACAATCTCTCGCATTATAAAGAAGGGTAAAGAAAAAATAACTTAATGGTCAATTTACCTTTTTAACAAGTGGAGTGGAACAGGTTGGCGTGAGGTATCATCGACAAGTATCCGTAGCTAGATAACTACTAGTCTTCTTTTTAGGTATATACTTACAAGGTGGAGGTTCCAATCTTTCAGTATATGCTCCCTAGATGACTTCTAGAAATTCTCAGAGTCACATGAACCGAGCAACGACAAACCCAAGAAACAGCTTAGGATGAGAACTAGTAAGCGTATTCAATAATCCTAGTTTAACATATATCAAATGTCCTGTGCAGTTTGCACTGAATCAGACTAGCTGCTTCCTCAATGGTGTCTTGGCTTCAGCTGATTTAAAATTCCATTGCAGACCTATATAGTGTTGCCGTCCTCCCACGTTATTGGCGGTTATAGCTATTTACATTCATTATCACCAACACAATTCCCTGTGTCTCTTAAATCTATAATCCATATGACTGCTTACACCCATGATTTATTAGTAATCGTTTACAATTACTACTACGACTAATATTGCAGGAAACCCTTTATTTTTATACGTTCTTCACTATACGATGTTAATGTTTCTATAAGTTTTTAAACACATTTAGACAAAATAGAATTAACAGTACATAAAATTTGTATATAATTCATAATTCATTTTCTTTGTAAATAATGATTTAACTGAATTTACATTGTACACTCAGGTTTCATTTCAATTTTGTTGTTATGAAAACTAGAAACACAAATGCTAATATATATATATATATATATATATATATATATATATATGAGAGAGAGAGAGAGAGAGAGAGAGAGAGAGTATCTGTCATTCCAACAAGGTTTGTCACATAATAATATGTCGGATAAAAGTGAATGTCGGAATGTCGAGTCCGTGAAAGAACACATATTTGTGTTTGTAATTAGCCATGGATGGTTATGATTGGCTATGAGATAGCCACATGCAATGGTAGCATCGTGTTTCGGTGTTTATGGTCAACGACGATTGTAATTGGATGCGATATACCAATATGGGCGGGTTAATAAACCATTACTGACAACATGGCGGTCTATCTTGCTTGACTGAACCAACGGAAGCAGTTGGTAACATTTTCGTGTTGTTGGATTATCAAGGTCAGTTTACAGTAAAATATCATAGTCTGTTAGCGAAATGAAGTTTCGGAGTCGGAATTTGCTGAATTAAAGAGTCATTTATAATTGACCTAAATCCGCCAAAGACAATAATATGTTGGAAGGTGAATTTGGTGGATAAACATAGCTCTCTCTCTCTCTCTCTCTCTCTCTATATATATATATATATATATATATATATATATATATATATATATATATATATATATATATATTTAATTGCTAATACTTAAGTAATATTAATGCATCATTTGGGGAAAATATCAAAATGATTTAACTATTTTATTATTAACATAATAAACTTCAGTACACAATGTAATGGATAACGTGTTTTTCTTCTTTCTAAGACAATGCATATTCCAATGTACATTCCATTTTCGAAATCCCAGTTCTTCCAGTTTAGCCAATATTGTGAGGAACCTCTTTGCTCTTCCCTTAATCCCATAGCTGTGATATTCAATGCCGATTTGTTTGACATATTTGGTCAGAAATCCTTCTTTGAACATTGCCTCCAAAGATGGCCACTCACTTCCTTCAACGTCCATTTTTAAGTAGTCGATCATCTTCTGTAATAATGATTCAAAATAATTAAAAAAAACTACAAACGCAATAATGATGACGATGATAACAACAACAAAACAACGTATTAAACAACACATACGTGAATATTCAATAGCTGTTGAATTTAGCGATTCGTCTTGTCACAAACGTTTTACGGAGTATCCCATACTAACAAGAGTTGTAAAGAAGCAAAACTTACTTTTTCTTCATGAAACTGTTTTCGTAAATTTCCCAAGGTTTTGACATGACACATACCAGTTTTGCCTATTTTAATCACGGTATTATTACCGTAGATTCCAATTGGATAGAAGAATATTTTGTCACCTCTCATAGTGGCTTCATGATATTTTTTCATGCTGCGTCAATAAATATAGGAGAATGTGGGTAAATAAGCACATGCATGCATAGACTGACAGACATACAGCCATATGACAGACACCAACATACACAAACACAAACACGCATGAACAGATGGATGGATTGATGGATGGATAGATGGATGGATGGATGGATGGATGGATGGATTGTTGGACGGGTGGATGGATGTTTAAATGGGTGGATAGATACATTGATATAAATGTCGCATGGATGTATGTACGGATGGGTGGAAAAGACTGACGGGGAGATATAGATAGATAAATACACACACATAATATATATATATATATATATATATATATATATTGATTAATTGATTGGTTAGTTGATTGATTGATTGAAAAACATATATATACATAAACATTCAACTAAAGAGACTGGGATAATGAGATATACAAATGTACAATCTACTCACGTTGGGTCGAATGCTCTCACTAAACAGCCAAACTTTTTAGTCACGGCATCATCAAAACTCCACTCATTGTTTATGCTGAAAATCAATTAACACTACTTATGGTCGTGCGCACGCAAACTCGCCCACGTATGCACACACACATATATATACACACACATACACACTCACACACACACACACACAGATATATAATATATATATATATATATATATATATATATATACACACACACAAACACACACATATCAGGTAAAGGGCAACGTGATTCTTAAACTTTTGTACTAACGTTTACCATTACACATTACTGAACATTTGTTTTAAATTGAATACAAACATTTAATAAAAAAATTGAAATGTCAAAAGGTAAATATAGCAGCGAAAAACATCTATTTCTTGTTCAATATATATCAAATATGCACATTGCGATATTTGATTTCAGTATTTTAGTTCCAATAATAACTTTCTGTCAGCTATTAATATCTGTATGATATTTCATATTTAACTGTCTTTAAACTAATAAAACGGTGATATAAGACAGTAATTATTTAAAGGAGAGTAATGCAAATTGTTAGTTTGATAACCTTGTTGAAAAATCGGACAATTTAGCGTTTGATTTGTGTGACAAGAAAATATTGCTGTTCTGCTCCTTTACACATATATTAGATAATCGGTTTTTTTTCTTCTAATTATTAAATATACATAGCTCAACGATAACTTGAAATTGGGCGCACATCAAATTGACTTTACGTTCCTCTGATAGAGTATACACATGTTTATATTCTTTTTATTTATTAATGGTTTATACTGCTACAAATTTGCTTATATATTTTGTTACACCCTGTACATGTTGTATTTGTAACCGATAATTTTGAGACATCCTGTTTTGTATGTATTGCGAATCAGTATCATTAGTGTCATGGTCTGTTTCCCACATACCTGTAATAGCCGGTTGAGGTCTGATGTGTGACCACATAGTGATGTAGAATGAATGAATGAATGAATGTTGTTTAACGACACATCGGCACAATTTAGGTCATTCCAGTGTCCTATATGGTGCAGTAGAAGTCAGAGGGGAAGTTTATCTCCATGCGTGTGGTAAAATAGTGAAATTATCACTGAGTTATTTAAATTAATATCTCTTCTATGCAACATTCATGTGTAGGACTTCATATTTGATGTAACCAAATTGTTTCGTTGAGCCGGGTATTATAATCCTAGAGGAGATAAAAGCTAACGTAGAACTAGAATATTCATTGAATGAATTCTAATGTCAATAGGTTATATTGGCCATGTGCTTTGGGAGTGCACATGTATTATTTTGTAATGATTTTGTGTAGGTGGGTTATTGGGATTTGAATAAGTATAATTGTATAGAATCTATCCATTGTGTGAGCCAGTTGTGATAAATGGCCAGAATAGTTAATTTTGGTACATTTGTATATAGGACACCTGGTTTTGTGCTAAACTTGGTCTCTTATTTTGTAGGCAGCTGAATCATTATTCGTTATCGGATCGAAATTCATGAGTTATAAACTTCCATAGACGTTTATCAACATTCACATATGTTAACATATATCCATAACAACTGTAGACAGCCTTATATATGCGCAGACATCTGAAAACATCTGTATGTATCCATATAATTAAATAGATGTTTTAAATGTCATTGCTGGTCATAACACTGAGTGCATTGCGACCAGTTTATGCTGTTGGATCATTAGCTTGAATTGAACACTACCAGTATACATTACTGTCACGTATCAGAGTTTGTGACGCTGGTTAGGTTGTTCGCCATCGCTTGTCGTCACGTGTGAAGTCAATGTTCTTTGTTGTCTGGAACGTTTTGTATGATACTCACGCACTAACATTGGCCCTCTTGATAAGAACCACCCACTCACACCGAGACACACATATTTTGTACCTACTAAAATGCATAACATATATGATTATGGTTTAAGCAGTGACAAAAAATATAATAATACTAACCCAAATGAATACACCAAACAGTTATTTCGAGTTGGTTCATAAGATCCAGCCAAACATATATCCCATCCACCGTCGCCATAGTTACCTAGTCTCATCTGATCCAGACATACATAGTCTACTCTATTAATTAACCTAAAATGAGAGCATGAAATTATAATAGAATATGTATGTGCAAATCTTTGTGTGTATTGTTATAAAATTGATCACATTTGCATACATTAAGTTCTATAAATTCGACAATTTGTAATGCAAGTTAAACCCGCTTGGTATTTCTTTGTATTTCGGAGAGAATAACAAATTGTATATGGTTTTGAAAATAAGTCTTTCTCCATGTAAATTTACATTCCCATTTTAAACCAGGCTGTTCATAGTCTATCATATTGTGACTTTGTTTCCCTTCGCACTTGTCATCCTGCACTAACCACCATCTAAATCGAGCTTTATCAATTTGCATAAAACCGCGTCCTTTGATCATTAACATAGCACGTCAATCAACCCCGACGGGAAAATATGTTACTAGACGGGTGGAGTACCTCAACTAAATTATGATATAGCCGTTAACCAATGAATTGTGAATCCAAACATTCAACTTCTGACAGAATATTTCGATTTAATCATTTTGTAAATAGCATATTTCAGCATTTAATTTAAGGCCATCAATTACTGAAAAAACAGACTTCCTTTCTATTATCTCAGACCAAATACTTACTTATAAAACGCAAGTTCAGGATCTTCCCTAACGGCTGTGCCATTAAGGTTAAATGGTGTCCATTCTCTGACAGGATATAAACCTTTTGGTAAGTTGACATCATTCGTTGCTGGCGTTGTCGTATGCGAAATATTTTTGTTATAAATCTATACGTATGACAAAATACAGTTTTTGGTTGGCATCATTAGTGATGAGTTATGCATTGACAAAAAGAACTACATACATTAGTCTCATGCTGAATATAGAATAATAGCATTTGTAAAAAAATATTAAACATACCTTCTTATATAATTGATTATTATCTTTTGCTGCTGCAAATATACCTGCTATCGTATCATTAAAGTCTTTGACATATTTTTACGATAAGCAAAGTACAAAGTACACCGATCAGAAGGAACATTACTTTGAAATCCATCTGCAAATCTGAATTATCCGAATACAACTATTGCAATGTGTGTGTGTGTGTGTGAGTGTGATATTTAATAAATGTATGTAAACAGGCAAAAGTAAACACACATCCGAACACATAAGAATAAATCCATGAAAGACACGCACACACACACACACACACACACATATATATATATATATATATATATATTAATTGTTCAGACAACAGAAACACAAATAAAATAAATAATTACCTGTTATTGACACTAATAAAACGCTTGTAACCGTATTCTAGAAGCATGTACACCGATCATAAAAGATAACCTATTTTAGTGATCATCATCAGTGACGTCAAATTAGTTCAGCCTTCGAATAAATAACCACAGATGTCTCACGGAATCAATAAGATTTGTTTCATTCTGCGTGCAGCGCCATCTGGTTGGTAATTGGATCAGCACGGACGCACGCTAAGTCATTAGCCAGCTGGCGCTCTGCGAGTAGGAAAGTTACATTAACAGTAGTACTTATATATATATATGATGTTATTTTATATTCCAGTAAACAGATACTGTGTTATGTGATATTCTTATGGTGATCCTGTATCGTCTGCGTTTTTGACCTTTCTAAAGCTTTTATTTAGAAACCAATAATATTACGGTTACGGGACGCCATAATTTAAAAATACATAATAATTTACATCAGATAAAATCCAACACCCTGATTGGTATGAGCAACTATTAGACTAGTATAACAATATTTGCAGATTTTACCTCTTGAGCTTTTTTGTTGGTTTGTTTTACACATAAATAGTATACTGGCATTTGGGAAAGATTTAGGTATGATCTCAACATGTATGAATATAATTTAAAAATACGAAAAGAACAATAACAATTGAAGTGGTTCACATAGCACATTACTAAAAAGGTATTTTAAATTCATTATAAAGTCTACAGCATACAAAAATTAGTACACACTTGAAAGGTTTTCTCTTTATTTTCTTCTCCAAGATCACCGAAGACTGTTTTTAATACCATACTATATCTGTGTTTGTGTCTGGTCAAAAGTGATTTACTCCTGACTGCAACTCTATATAACAAATATTTGCTAGTCAAAATGGTTCAAATGAATGTTATTTGTTAAATATCTCCTACACGTCGACACCCAGCAAAAGGCTAGGCCATACTTTCTGCAATCTACGTCTGTATTTAAATGTTGTCAAAATTGCACGGATTATCTTTGGGAAGATATGCAGTCATGCTTCACGTAAAAGAAGGTTGTCGATTGTCTTGAAGCTGTTTCAGCTATCATTATGTCTACGATTCAATAATAATAATATTAATAATAAAAATATGAATGACAGTTAGTAATATTACTATTTACCTCTCATTTATTTAATAATTTTGAACAGATGGCATATTTAGTAGGAAAAAAACCTTGCCAGTTGTTTGGCTCCACCTACCATAGTGTCACGGCCAGGGTTCGAATCACAGACCTCCGGCTATCTTTGATAAATAGTCCCACACTATAGTCAAGTGTCATCTTTCCAACGCCATCCCTCCAGATGTTGTTCTCAGGGTAATTCACCCGCAGCCCCTTGCCCAGCTCTCTATCAAGTACATTAAATTTAGAAGTAGTTGCTATTCCCTCTCCTTCACTCAATGTTCTTCCTACGAATGATAAATTATATGTTTTGCTCTCATTCAATCAAAACAAAATTGTATATGCAAATCAGTCATTGTTTGCAACTAATATGTTTTTCAATTATAATATGGAAACTGGTATTCCAGTGCTAACGAAAAACGTTTGAGCCTGCCTGGCATTATGTTCTACGTTAGTGTCGTTCGCATATGACACAATGCAGAAACGCGGAACACATGTAGAGGTAGGGAAGCTACCGAGGCGAGTACAAATTAGGCACTCGATATACTTCGATCCTTCCAAATCCGTGCAAAATACAACGAAAATGTTGCGAACTAACTCGGTACCTTTAATTCCAGTGTACGTTCAGTTAGGTACAGCCGGGTATGTGCTAAAATACGGAAAATTTAGGATCGATGATTGTTGAACGGTCCTCGGACATTTAGACCGACGTAATGGTGTCACTTATAAAGTCACTTATACACGAGTTGCCTTTTAATGTTAGATTCTATTCCTGAAGTATGCTATAGGATAGGATATTTAATATCTGGAAAGGATAAACAAAATATCCAAAAGAATATCCAACGTTGAATGAAATGTTTATGTTGGATTGTTACCATGGTCAGGACGTGTATTCCAACATTTTGCACTACATCGGATCTTTGGGAATGTTTTTGTTCGTTTTCGGTTTAAAGCATCCCTTCTATTTTGAATCCATGAACTGATCTACCGTAAAATGATCCTCACAGTGAACTAGCTGACTGATACTGGCATAATGTCCTTGAACCTTAAGTATTTCCACTTTTATATATTTACCCACCATTTCTGAAATATGTTAGTCATACGTGTAGAATATTTCTAATTGAAGACTATGAACCTTTATATGGAGAGGCAGTTATTGTAACTAGAAATAACTAAACATTACAATAAATACAGTCCCCAAGAGATAATCTATATTGCACTTAACTGTTACTTGTACATCATGTGCCTAAGTCACCATGAAACTACAGATGGCAGAAACGCCATTGTTAAATCATAATGTACAAAATATGACAATATTCTATGTAATTACATCTCCTTTCTTAAACATATCATAGTGTTTCAAATGCGTTATTATGTATTTAAATTGAAACAATGGAATGATATGTTAACCTATCTAAATAGCACAGATTAAGAATATTGAATACATATAGACAATGCTAAACACAAGGTAATAGGGTATGAACAGGTGAAACATTCAACAGTACTATTTCACACCTTATATACAACACTTATGATACACAATATAAACAGTGGAATGAACGTGGTTCTTGTGCATAATTTATTCCTAAATCTAAACAAATATTTAATCAATAATAACCTTATTGAATCACTACAATCTTACCATAAAAATGGTCACAGCACTGAAACAGTCTTGGTTAGGGTGAAAATTATATTATGATGTCGATTGATCAAGTTAAGCCAGTAAGAGTTGTTCTTCTGGACATGTCTACTCCATTTGATACACTTGGCCATAATGTACTTTTCTCTAGGTTAAAAGATATGTTTGGTCTGTCAGGTAACGTATTGAATGGTTTCGATCCTATCTGGAACAACGCTCCCAGAGAGTGTCGGTTCATGGTATTTTATCTGACATTCAGTTGGTGTTCTCTGGTGTACCACAAGGTTCAGTTATTGGTCCTCTGATTTTCACAATGCATACCCGTCCTCTTGGGATCATTGCGTAGCGATATGGCGTTAAATATCACTTGCATGCTGATGATACACAGCTGTATATATTTCTGGATCCTGACAATGAGTTAAATTTCTCCTTTTCTTTGAAGAATTTACAACATTGTGTTGCTGATGTTCGGCTATTGATGACTCCAAATCGTATAAAACTAAATAATTATAAAATAAATATTATGTATTTGGCATCACCACATTGTGTTAAATCCCTAAAGACACCAGCATTACAGATGATTGACCAATGTATGAACATGTATGAACATGTCACATCAGTATGCTGAGCTGCCTACTACCATATTAAGAACATCCACTGTTTAAAAGCATTATTGACACTTGTAACTATAGTCCATGCCTTTGTTACATCTCATATAGACTATTGTAACTCCCTGTTATATAGCATATAACATCAATCGCCTTCAGCGAATTCAGAATAATGCAGCTTGCATAGTGACAAGTACTCGAAAATATGATCATATCACCACAACTCTTCAAACAACTACACCCGGTCCCTGTTACACAGCTTATCCATTTCAAGGTGTTATTAATAACTTATAAATCTATTAATAATATGGCGTTAGAACACCTGTGTGAACTGGTATCCATTAGACAGTCATCCCGAAAACTCAGGTGATCCAGTCACATACAATTGCAGGTGCCAGTATCTCGGCTCAATTCGCACTTAATTTTGCCGCCCCCAATTTGTGGAATAGGGTGCCGGCAGATATTAGAAATGTGTCGTCTCTTGAAATGTTTTAATTTCTTCTAAAATGCACCTATTCAAGGTCGCTTTCACCGATAAATAATTAATATATTTTAAATCATTTACGGGGTTTATACAGACATATTATTTGGGGTATTATTATATTACATATTATTTGTATAGCACCTTTGAATGACTCCTGCTTGTAAGGGCGCTTTATTAAATATACAATATTATTATTATTATTATTATTATTATTATTATTATTATTATTAGTGATATATATCACCGTTATATCACATTTAGACATGACCTAATCTTTTAGACCTCTCAGATATTCTGATTACCCATCTACTCCGTCTAACATTATATTCTTGTGTTTGGTTTAGAGTGTTCTGGAATGTCTGGTTTAGAGTGTTCTGCAATGTACAATATGTACTTTTACCGTATATACTTGTGTATATGACGAGGTTTTAATCCTTGAAATAATGAATTTTTACCTACTCGTCTTATACACGAGTCAGCCGAAAATCACCGTCGGGTCTGGTGAGCGATAATAGGTAAAATTTGTTTTTATGTTTTGGTTCGATCTACTCACGTTTTTACTAAACAGTTCAATTTAATTCACAATTATCAGCGACAGTTTTGTATTTTAATTTGTTTCATTCGATGTTTTAAACACATAAAGCTATGCGTACCAACAATAATTAACAATTTGAGCTTGATTAGCTGTCTTTATAATTAGTTTTATGTATAAATAACGCTGATGTCTTTGGCTGTGAAATAAGTTATATGTACACACACCTCTACCTCTAGTTAGATGATCTTGATAATTTCAACATGCCAGGTCAAAAATAAGACGCCATTTTTCAAAAAATAATATCTTTTAAAAGTTTTTAATTCTGCCTCGTCTTCTATTCAAGTTAGCCGGTTCCCGCGATATTGACTGATTATACTGACTCCGTCGTATATACGAGATAGACTTATACACAAGTATATACGGTATTGCATCTGCTAGAGTGCCCATCGGCTATTTGTATATTGTATGTTGATGTGTACTGTGTTATGTTTATTATCGTCCCCTCTGACCAAGTATTATCTTAACGTTCCCTCACTGACTGATCATTAGGTACTGTTTCTACTAGTTTTTTCCCGGATTGTTATCTTTTCCATCGGATTATTGGTTACATTGTATAGTGTATTGTATATTATCAGTAGTCGTGACTTCAGGCTTTGTCCCATTAAGACTTCCACCGGCGATTTCATGTCATATCTGTTTGTAGTTCTGTGTGCGGCCAATGCTAAATTTGGATCGTCTCCTTTTCTTATTGCTTTAAGTAATAGGTTCTTTGCTATTTGTACAATCATTTCGATTGTGTATATGTTGGGATAGACGTTTTCCGTATAAAACCCCAAGATTTTTTCAAAATCACCACTGACTACTGTGTGCGGAATTCGGTGCTTGGTGAAGGTACCCTTTAACTCATTGATCACTCGATGTGGATTGATTTAGAAGGCTTATTTGGGCATATCCCCATAACCTATCTATAGTTAATACAAAATGTGTTCTATTACTTCAAATAAATCAGTAGATACTGATTGTTATGGCCTAACAGGTATTTCATGTGATATCATAGGGTTTCTAGTTTGCTTTGTTTGGTGAATTTGGCACAGATCACATTTTGAAACATTGTTTTCAATTTGTGAGGTAATTCCTAGCCAGAATACTGTTTCACGTGCTATTTGATTGCATTGGTCAATACCCATGTGTTGTTCATGTATGCATTCTAGCATGAGCTGACGCAAACTTGTGGCTATCACTATGCTGTTTCCTTACAAAAAACAGACCATATATCAAACGTAGCTCTTCCTGGTTTTGTCGTTAAGGTTTTAGAATAGCATCTCCATTATGTCTATACTCAGATCACCCATTTTGTAACGTTTCTATTGCGTTTTGAGGCACCAGATCTGGCACTGTTTAGGATTTGATTCGCACGATCATATCATTACTGACAGTGAAATGTCTAACAAAGCTATGTGCGTTCCCTTCGATGCATTGGTTACTGCCAATCTCTTGTAAATAAGTGCGCGAAACTGCATATGATATGTGTATCTTACTACGTGATATATGTACCAGATCGAACTCGTACTTTGTAAGCGTATCATGAATCTTAATATTCTAGGTGGAGTTCAGTTCAGTCTTTTGTTTTAGTTTTTTTTAATATCAACCCTAAATATCTGTGATCTGATTCCACCGTGAATTTTCTTTCACAGAGATAATGGTGGAATTTTTCAAACCCCGAAGTGAATACTAATGTATCTTTTTCGATTCACCCCTTAAGTTGTTCAAACTCAGATGAAGACCAGGAGGCAAATGCGAATGGTCTTCCGTCTTGTATGATAGCACTCCCTAGCCCTATCTGTGACACGTAAACTATCAATAGAAACATTATTTTGTATTCGAAATATTTGAGTATTGGAGTATTTATCATTATACCATTCAATCAGAACATATATTATGTTTGATCGTATCCTCAATGCCAAGCTGTTTGTTTGTGTATTAGTTCTCCCAATGGTTCATTTGGTTATGAAAAATATGGTATCTCTTTTGAAAACCATTATTCCAGCCTCATAAATCTTTGCACATCTTTCACGCATTTTGGATCAGGCATCTTGACTATAGCTTGTATTTGTTCTGGGTTGAGTCAGTTATATTTATAATGTATTAAGAGCGCATTGCATCTGCTATAGTCATATAAATGCTGGATTCCCAGAACAAACAGCTAAATGACGTCCCTCCACTGACGCAAGCAATGTACCCAACATACAGCTCTGGATCATGCTTTCTTATAATCAATAGAACTGTAAACATATAGCCTCAATTCACAGAAAACGAAACTTCACAACCGCAGCATTTTATAACTTTTTATATTTCCTGGAGGAATAGACACCTGATATGTATGCAAATCAATATATGACCTACTCGTCACTAATAAATAATTGATATATGTGCTAAAGCAGACTTTTATGGCGGCATTGACTTTGCGATGTTAAAACTATATAATAACTTTTTCAAACCAGTTCTAATTTCTGCTATGTAAACTATATAGTGATAATATTGGATTTTGGTGTTATTACTGACTAGCCGACTAAATGTAGCCTTGAATTTCAAAGTATAGACTCGGCATGTTATGCCTTAAGAGTATATTGTTTCTGCAACAGTCATTTAGGTGTTGTATTCTGAGGTCAAGTACCTTGACTGCGTACCTCCATAGATGCAAAATAGTACGCGGAATATACAGCTGTAACTCAAGTTTTCTTAGAATTCGGAGAACTGGAAATATACAATCTCAGCTCACAGAGAATGAATGAATTTGGTTTTCCAATCTACGTACATCTATAGCAACATTTCATCATGATATACATATAACAATTTAATAGTGTAAGATTGGAGGGGCCTATATAGCTAATAAAGCTTTCTTCCCATAGGCCCCTCAATGGGTCGAAACGCTCATTTATTTTCCATTAAACCACTCAAAGATGTTTATTACATTTTTTATACTTAGGCAAGGTGAGTCGAGTAAGCGTGAGCATACGAAATGTCAATAATGCTTTTATATGACATATAATAAAATATAATGAAAGCATAAATCAAATAAACAAAAACAATATCATACGCTGCTTAATCACTGACGAAGTAAACATATTTAAAGCATACACCAATAAGGAAAATAGTCCAACGCATAAGACACAAACTAATGACGATCACACTCTAAACATCTATCATAATCACATTGTACATAACTCTGATATTTATTCAAAATGTAATGTTTTATCTGGCGTTTAAAATATCCTCGTGTTAAAGTATTAGACTTAATTATGCTTAGCCAGTCGTTCCAGACATGTGATAAAAACATAGAGGTAGCTTTCGAGCAAAAACTGAATGACACCAGTGAGCATACAATAATGTGGATTGTCTCGTTGCTTGACCATTTGGTCTGTCACAGTTTAAGCTGAATATTCCATTGAATGATGACGGGAGTCTGCTGGATAGGTAATCATACATCAATATAAGTGATTGGTAGATAAATAAATCAGTAATTTTAGTATTCCTGATGACTTGAACCTTGGGTCAGTGTGACCGTTATATTTCTGCAATGTAAATAATGATTTTAAATTTGAATTTCCCCAAGCTATTATGCCGTAAGTAAAATGGGTATGTACCAATGCGTAATATAGTGTCAGAGGACAACGCACGCTTCACTTGCATTAGGGAAAATATAGCACAAGAGACGTTTCTAAAAATATGATTAATGTGATGTTTCCAAAACATTTAATAGACTTTTCATTGCGATCATTCCCAATGCGATTTAACTGTGTGCCATTTATTGAGATATTTATTGTAGTCAAATCAGGTTTCATGTGAGATGGCCGAATGAACTGTATTTTGTTTTACTTTCATTGAGACATAGCTTGTTGGCACAGTACCAAGAGAATTTATTTTTTAATTGTTCGTTTGCAGTGAAAAATAAAGTATTAATGTTTGAATGCGATACATATAAAGTTGTGTCATCAGCAAAATACAGAATGTTACATCGACAATAACTTCCGATGTCATTTACATAATTTAAATATAATAATAATCCTAGTATTGAACCTTGATGGACACCAAAACAAATAGGGAAACTGGACGACATATTTCCATCTATTTCAACAAATTGCAACCTATTTGATAAATAACTTTTGAACCATTCATTGACTGTTGCCCTTATCCCATATCTGTGTAACTGGTTTAGCAATATAATGTGATTTATTACATCAAAGGCCTTTGATAGATCAAAGAGGGACGCGATATTGTATTAAGATGGTGATTTGGGTGTAGCTTCTGCACAATGATTGGGTAGATGAATGATCGGATGAATAGTGGAATGATTCCGACGAAAGCCATATTGGTGTCTATATAAAATATTATTTGCATTTAAGAATCCCATTAATTGATAATACATGGCTTTCTCTAATATCTTTGAAATTGCTGAAAATAAACTAATTGGTCTATAATTATTTGTAATCGATTGATCCGAAGATTTGCATATTGGCACCACTTTTGCAGTTTTCATTTCATCTTGAACGATACCTGTTTGTAATGATTGGTTAATGATGTGGGTGATAGGATTAATAATGTTTGTGATTGTTGCTTTCATTAACTTAGTTGATATTCCATCCTGTCCAGAGCTAGATTTAGGCTTAAGTTTATTTATAATGTTTATAATATCTTCTGGCGCCACATTTTGAATGAACATACTATTAATTTGTGAACGGGGCATGAACGATGTAAAACATTTATTTGTCGTTGGAACATTATGACTGGTACAGGCTGCTATGTTAGCAAAACACATATTAAAGCTTTCAGTTATTTCACGTTTATCAGTGACAGGAACATTATTCATGAGAAATTCATTGTGTTGTGCTTATTGTCTTCGAGTATTTGCTTGTAATATAATGTTTTCGTTTTAATATATTGAATGTATTATTAAAGTTTCTGTATTTCTGTATGTTTTCATTAGTGGGTTTCTTTAATTCTTGGTGAATAATTTGGTTTTTGTGCGCGATGAGGTTAACAGTCCAGCAGTGAACCGAGGTTCTCGCTTCGGGGAATTTGAAGATGACGAGTCGCATAAGGGAAACGATTTGTTAAATAACGTAGTATATAGCTTTATGAATTCATTATAAGCAACATTTGGGCAGTCAATGTCATTAACGAACTGAAAGCTTACCGTATCTAGTTTAGCTTTAAATATCTGAATGTTTGCTTGTGAAAGTGACCTTGTTTTCGCTACGGATGCCCGATGGCGTTGTTTTTGTTTTGTTCTGAGTGATAAGAAATGTTCCAAAATGATCTGCGACGTCAGTAATAATGATACCTGAATTGCGGGTGGATGATATATCGTTGGTAAATATGTGATCTATCAAATTGCCGTTGATGAACCGAACTTCTCAGCTGCTGCATAATATGCCTTGTGTCATTAGCTGGAGGGAAATATCTCCCATAAACATGATAATCCAATAAATACTATGACTTACTCGTCACTAGCCCTTTATAATATGAAATATTTCAAGCATAATGAGCAAAACTGACCAAAAAATATAAAAGAAAACACGAAGTCCTTTCTCTGGCAATGACAATATGTGTTTTAGCAATGCAAAATAAGGCACTGAAAGATAGAATCATGATTCATGAATTTAAATACTGGACTATGAATCAGGGCATTGAATCCATAATAGCAAGTTTTCTTGTGGAGACATGTGTAATTACGAGAATATTTATGTTATTTGCAAATATACAGCTCTAGATCAGGTTTTATATGGATTTTAAGAACTGGAAACGTACAATGTCTGAGCATAGAAAACAAAACTTCCAAACCGCAACATAATATACCTTATGATAATTGTTAGCGGTTCAAATACGTTTAAAACATAATTTACACATGCATACATGATCTTAAAACAGGTTGAAAATATTGTCCATGGGGTAAATGTCCGAGGGGGCAATTGACCTTGCACGTACAATTAATTAAATACAATGACTACTATCATCACTAGTAGAAAATTGACATCTGTATTAAATCAGATCCTTATGACGGCATTACCTCGGGGCCATTAAAGCTACATATGAACATCTTCTTCCAACCCGACTTCAGGTCTATTATCAAAATAATGTATATAATGTATTATTAGTGACAAGCAGACTAAGACTAGCCTTTAATCTCATAGTACAGACTTAACCTAACTGGATCTAGAAACAATAATTATATTCTGATTTACTGAACTATATGTACAACTAAAGTTGTTATAACACACACACACACCACGCAAACTTTCCTCAGTATCACTGCTTGAGATACCGTTCATATTATTATTATTATTATTATTATTATTATTATTATTATTTAATATTATTACTAATAGTTTTAATACTATTATATGGAACGAGGTCAGACAGCTGCTTCAGATAGTTTTCAAATATTCAGGGCCCAGTCTCTACATGGTTTGTCAAGGAGTATCATGGTGTTCTGAATAGTCTAATGACCAGCAACGTGATGACAACAAATTACTGATAATTTCACTATATTACGATATATAGATTCAGTAATGACGTATTCTCTTTTGATAATATATCTCGACTAAACGCGCTGAACACGTTCTTTTGACTGAACATCATTTAAAATATTAAATTATTTATATATATATATATATATATATTTATTTATTTATTTATTTTTTATTTATTTATTTATTTATTTATTTATTTATTTCGCAGTTTTAGAAAAGAGTCAACACACCCAAATACATTAACAGTAACATAACGTATAATAAAGGGAAATACATTATAATACTATAAATTATTCACATGCTATGTTGTACAATATAGAATAGACCATGTAGGCATCAAAACATTCCAGGGTGTAAGCACCATTTTTAACATTAATAGGATTTGTCATAGTGCTTGTTGGTACAAAGTATAATTGTGTGCGTTTCTAGCACGTGCAACATTGGCAGATAATTATATCATATTTATATTTCATATAAGCAATATTCCTTCCAATCGGAGAGGTGGCACAGAATTTAGCAATATTGCCTATATATATGAAACAATATTATTCGAACTATATAACATATAGTTTATAAAGCGTAACGTCTTAACAGCCAATTGAATACTAATATGTGGCTGGTCTATCAGTGGTCCAAGTAACCACGTGTGCAGCTTTATTCCACTCTATACAACACGAACGAAAGCCATTAGAACTAAGATCCCACGACTGAGATCCACAAAAGGAACAACAGTAACCTTTGAAGGGCTTCCATAAAATATTAGTTGCACACCACCATAATTTCCTAATAATGTATTTACTGAAGCGTTAAATAAACATCGTTTAAAATCGCAATCATTAACATCATTTAGCTTAACATTCAGAGTGTTAGCTAAATGTTTAATGTGATCCACCCATTTTATTGAAGTTCCATCAAGATAAACTTTATCATCATCTGTAACCGGCGAACTAGATTTATACCATCGTTTTCCTTGCATTAAAAGTTATATTATATTCTGCCACGAATGACTTACTAATAGATAACATTTGATTCATAGCACATAGACGGGGGCTTATCAAGGTAAGATCATCGGCATATCCCAGAGCTCCTATATAAGATGAACCAACATGACAACCGAGAGTTGATTTGCACAATAAAATAAGTAATTCATCAATATAAACAGTATAGGTAACAAAACACCACCTTGCATTTGTTACACAAAAGAAGCGCGACTTGCTGTTGTCCGAGGATACAGAAACCTGCTGACGTGTATAACTCTCACATAACACAGGTATTATAAGAAGATGGACACCCCTCTTCATTAACAATTTAAAACGTTTACCATACCGTACTTTGCCAAACGCCTTGCTGGCATCTAACAGACAGCTAAAAATATCAGAATTCCTACGCAAATAATAATCAATGGTTTCTATATATACTGCTGTACATGGCGTTGTTGAGTGTCCGGATTTAAATCCAAATTGTAAATCTGAGGGATATAAATATTTTCCAAATTGATATAATATTACTAAATCCAATAGCTTACAAATATAACAGCACAGATCAATACCTCGATAATTGTTACTGGAATAGTAAGTTGTTGGATATAGATACCGAATCATTCTTAATCTTTACCAAAATAAGTCATATTCATATTACCAATTTACCTAGATCCAGACACGTTTATGTGGAAACACTATCATCCTTTTCTTAGGCTTTATTAAGCTTATGGCCTTCATTTGGTCAATTCATTGGGTTGCCTTTCCATTGCATTTTTTCATTAGTGAGACCTACTTCAGATAGATGATAAGCTTCATCAGCACTAAAACGATGTACTGGATTAATGCTAGCCATGAAATGCAGATCTACGAATACATAATAATCTACTAATGGCTCACGTTAACTGACCAGAAGTTTGGAAAGCCAATGAATAGTGACCTATATTACGTTATTACAGCCAAGGTCCTCGATGTAAGCAGTTAGGTATGACACTAACGAAGAGCTAAATCCAAGGCTCATCTTCATCAAAGTACCTGCTGTTTTTAGTACGGTAGTAGACAAAGTTCGTACTATATTGATACTACTTTATGTCTTCGTATGTCCTAATCTTTAACCCATTTTCAAAAACGAATTCAAATTCATATTGATGTTTTGCACTCATTGTTATCATGGCCAAAATAAACCTGAAAGGACAACCATAGATAGTTTTTAAGGTGAATCCTTTGACTAAAGGAAAAGACTTAAGGCTATTAAGAATAGTCGCTTACTCGTTATGCGTATACAAATTAAAGAACCACATTTTTTTTAATTCCCAAATTATTGCTTTACTTTATATTTTTCAAACCCTTATCAGTATTAATATCCGCTGTTTTACGTTTGAAAGATATGTCATCTTTGATTTCGCTATATTGATTTATGGAATTTATTTGCCCATTTAGGTTACAATGTGGAACAGTAATATGGTTAAATGTAGGTGCCTTGTATGCCTTTACATTAGGTCATGAATAAGCACGCAGGTTATTCAGTAATACATCATAGGATATCCCAGTTTGAAATATTAATTTGTGTTGTTGATAGAAACCGATCAAAGGATTTAAACATCAATTATCACGACATTCATGCTGAGACAGAATGCATTATCTTCAGGAAAGAATATACATATTACGAAAGATTATATATATATATATATATATATATATATATAATTCCGGTTTCAAAATTCACAGATAATAAGTCCTGTGAACTTTATCCTATCCTTACATTTCTGCTCTCACACATTAATTATTACAATTACCAAGAAAATAATTTTATCACTAATATAAGGATTATTTCCTTTTCAATTTAAACATGCCCATATAAACCCTATTCTTAAGAAGCCATCTTTACCGGCCAATGACCTAAGCAGCCATAGACATATTTTAATCTATCTATCTTTCATATCTAAGGTATTAGAAAAAGTCGTATCCAGTCGTTTGAATATTCACTCAAATTGAAATCACTCGTTCAGTTTTTTTCAGTCTGCTTATATATAATATTTCTCTACAGAAACATCGAAACCTCACAATGGAATATCATTAAACATGAACACAGGACAGGTCACAGCACTAACGCTATTAAATTTATCTGCAACGCTTGACACCATTGATTATACTGTACTTCCAGATATCCTTTCTGATTGACATGGCATATTGGGCACAGCACTAACTTGGATCCACACATGGTCAATAAATAGGTTTCAATCAATTCAAATAAAAAACCTATTTTTCAGGTGCGGTTCCCATGTTTTGCGATGTTCCCGAATGCTCTATTCTTGGATCGCTTCTGCTTACTTTGTTTGCCACACCACTAATCTCTCTTATTCATAGCCACATATTAGGCCACCATTTATATGCAGATGACACTGAAGAATAAATATATGTATCTACTTCAGACACTGATATTTCTCTTACACAGCTAAGTGACCGTCTCAGTGATATCTCTGGCTGGATGACAAACAATAGACTTAGGCTGAATGCAGGCAAAACAATTTTAATTATTACAGGTATATTCAGAAAACGCAGTAAACCTATTCGCTTCTTCCCTACTCCCAGCCTTAATAATAGCGCCACACAGTCACACACGGTATATAATCTTACAGTTATATTTGATGGTAATTTTATTTTCAGAAAACTTATTTATCAGATATGTCGCTACTGCTTCTACCATATTCGTGATCTTCGCCGTATTCGTCGCTCTATATCTCAGTGTGCTTAGCTAGGGATGTCACACGGTCTCCTCGGTTTTCCCATTCTATCCCACTCCTAAATTCTCTTCATTGGCTCCCTCTTCCATTTCACATCATTTTCAAACTCTGTTCCGTTGCCTATCAAACTCTTTCTTCCGGAAAACCTTAGTATCTATTTCCTATGCGTTCTCTAGTACCCAAATCCAGAGTTCATCTGGTATTCACTTGTTGTCTGCTCCCAAGGTTAAAACTCATGTTGGCAATCGTGTTTTTTTCAATTGCTGTCACTTACTCCTTGTCATAAAAAAGCATTGTTTTTTTTCCATCACCATTTGAAAACTCACCTTTTCAGACTTGCTTATCCCTCCGAGGTTTTTACTGTATTCGATCAGTTCTTGAGGAATTTTGCATCAAACATTGCCCTGTTCTAGGTGTGCCACTGAAAATATTGGCGCTATAGAAGTTGACAATTGATCTACAAAATTGGCCAGATTCACCATATTTTGCAATGTTAATGACAATCTTTTCTGGGTTTCTTTTTTATAAAACCTATTTACGACAATACACCAGTTTTGTACCCCGATTAAATTTAGATCTTCTATCTGTATTAATTCGGTCAATTATTTAGACACCGCTGTATTAAAACACACTAAAAACTAAATTATGTTACAAACTAACTTATTATTAAACCAACATATATTCCCCAGATATCATTCCAAATATACCTTGATAGGTTTATTAAAATTGCAAATCGTGCGATCTTGTTCAAACCAGAAGGACTTTAATAATACATGGGATATTCCTTTTTCAAGCCTTGTGTAAAAGAAATTATTTCTATAAGTTGGATGCGTGGTATTAAAGGCAAAACTGTTAGGAAATTGCAAATAAAATAACGGTCAAATATCACTATTCAAACTACTCGTTGTTGGTATTCAAACCTATGCAATAGTATTCGCTACAAAACCTGTGATCTAATAAACGACTATTCAAATATTACGAGCACTGTCACCCAAAACAAAAAATATTTGACGTAATAATACAAGATATAAATTGCTCTTATTGAAATATTATTTGTCTTTATCAGTGTTGTTTCTGTAATAAACAATATGTTGGCGAAACTATTTCATCTCTTCACATTTAAAAGTTCAGGCAAGGGACTCCTCTCTTTTTGATTACCATAGTCCATCTCTTGGTAATTATATTTTATTACCGATTGAATATATACACAGTGATTTAGAACATTATCAATATAGTATTATCACTGGTCACACTAAACATGCGAGTGTCTCGGGTTATTTAGTCTTAAGTAGGTGGAAATAAATACTTTTAAATAAATGCAGTATTGCCTGAAGCGCTGAAAAGGTTTGTCACAAATACAACTTTAGTGAGCCCTTCGGTGTAGAGAAATTTAATTAAAACTAAATTGAAATACTAATAAAATGCATGAAACATTTTAATCACTAGCTGCATTAATGCCTAATTGTCAAACATGAAAGCAGGAAATTTGTCAACATGCCCACTATTTTATATACAGCAATAACGTGATACATGTAGGTCACAAGATTCCTTATGTGCCGACTTGAAGGAAAGGCTACCCACAAATGTTGTAACAACTTAACATATCCTGAACTACATCCATGACAGTGTCCTTAGCATCTTCCTACTTACGAGGATGAATAAATAGGACACAAAGAATACCAACTAAAGATGCCTTTAGAAATAGTATAGTTCTACACAAAAAGTCGTAATATGGATGTTTTTTTGGTTGGTTCCGCTGTAAATCAATACGGACTACTCTGAATATTTTCAGCGAGTTTCAATAGAGTTAAGATTAGATGAAAAATATCACGGCTGCATTGTATTTCTTGGTGCAATATAAAAACAAATTAATTTCCAGAAAATATTCAAGGGAATGAACAAAACATCATTCATCTGACATCAAATATTTTTAATTGCCAATGATCAAAGACATTAAATGACAAAGATGCTAAAGATTAAAAGAAAACCAATATAGCCCTCTTTAACTTTAATTATCGTATGTATTTGCTTAGATTAAATAAAACACGTCTAGATTTTTTTAAACAAATGTTTATACTAATCACACACACACGCACGCACACACAAGCACACACATACATACATACATACAGACACACATACACACACACACATAAACACACACACACACATAAACACACACACATATAAACACAAATACAGAATTTATAATATACAATTTTATATATATATATATATATATATATATATATATATATATATATATATATATATATATACCAATATTTTATCAATAAAACGATTACTGTGATAATAATGCCCAATATCATGAGCTGTCCGATAAACTGTCAATTAAGTGTACAGAACGAAGATTGAAAGTTATAATTTAAATCCACACATAATCCATAAATTACTACATATCGAGATGGACAACGACGGTTCAACATTGCGTGGATAAATCGCATGAAATCAAGTTGATCAATAGAAGAGGAACACTGTGAGTACACATTACGAGTTCGGAGTTCTGAACGGGAACACGAATTTTATGTAGATCAGATTCAGACGGATGGCCACGATTCCACTACTAACCGCAATATGATGATTGATGTTTCACGGCCACATTTGTGCACAAGGTACGCCAAATGGGCAAAACGATCTTCAAAGGTAATGAAGCGAAGTCAAAGATGAAACATCCTTCAGTTATGTCCAAGCCGAGGTTCGAACTCCGGTGGTAGTGATATGTGGTCCAACGCGCTACCAATTAGACAACGGAGGCGCCCTACTAACCGCAAAACAGCGTGAAAGTAAACTAAATTGGACACACACTTACCACAATTTGATTGTCGCGCACTCATCAAGATTTCTGCCTGCCCTGATTGATGGACGAAGATTTTCACAGGAGCAAATAAGCAAGTGTTTTTGTGTATGTGTGTGTGCTTGGGTTGGGATCCGTGCGTCCGTGTGTTTGTATGTTCGTGCATACATCGTCATGCTACCGGTGGGTTTGTGCATGTGTGATGTTCAAGCGGGTTCAAGTATTTGGGATTAGTAATAATTTTCAATTCCAACATGACGAGGAATCATGAAATCAAAGCCAAACAACAATCAAGGACACTATGACATAAATCCGTATCACGTGGAGTTCTCACTAATATTATCATACTATATTTAACGTGTCACACTTGACAACGTGACTTATAGCTGTTATTCGCCTACATCAGAATCCTATACAGAACAGTTTTAACATTAGACGCGGTAGGACATGCAGTAGGGCATACATTCATCTCCTCATGTCAAGGCTGCAACAACTCAATATTGATTGACAAAGCAATCTTTTGTAAGAAGAGAGTTCAACACATAGAAAATCCGGTACAAAATGGTTATTCTATGTCACGGTATCTTTGGATAAAAGACGCAAAGCTCGTTATAAATAGACCGCGGATAATAACAATCTATGTGCATTAATTATGTAAGGACGGTGACAAGATTCGATTCCTTGCCTGACCATTTTCTAGCATACTTGCAATTGAGAACATGACAATAACCAGAGAATGTCATCATTCATGAACGTCAAACAGTACTGTGTGATACTGTCGGGAAGATGGCATAATACGATCCTTTTAATCCTGTTAAAATGATCAATTTCGCCAATACCGCTAATGCTGATGCGGCCAATTTGTATAAGTAAGTGTCGTTTCATAAACGAAATTTTATATCTTCAGTCTAAGTAATCGGGATACAGCATCCCCCAACGTAATATCCGCTTGGTGGTATGCTTTCGTGATAACAACTCCAGACTGGTCTACAAAGGCTTGATCTTCATATCTGCGTAGGCCAAGTTCGAATCAAATGGGTACCACATTATTCCTTCGTATGAATCTCTACCATACCCACCGCCTAAGGGGACATATCCACACGCGTTAAACCACCAGCCTCCACAGCAACAGTCTGCCTCAAAGTTGTCATTATCTCTATCTTTTGTACTGAACATCATTTTGTTTTCATTCTGGCCATACGTTTCAGAAGTAATACTGTCAGCTGAAATAAAAACACAATGTTTCACTTTTATCGCGAGTTGAACAGAGACACTCATCAAACGTTAACCGACAGATCGGAATTGTTTTGTAAAGAATCTGTTCACGCATGTCTATAGCATTTCAGACGGACTAATCCCTTTACATTTCTCTTGTCATAAAAAGAAAATATTAACAGTGCCTAGAGAATAGAGAATGCTTGTCGAAGCGTGTCTTGAAGCCGCACCAAAAGATACATCAAGTTTGAATAACAACTTAAATGTGAATACTTCTTCGGGTTAATATATTACTCACGGACATTTCCACTATAGCCACCGATGGTCGTTGGTATTGGTCATTTTCTGATTCAATGCTAAATTTTGAATATTCAGCATAGCCCCATGTTTTACCAAAGGTCACAAGATCAAACCGAACGCGATACGACCCGTTTGCTCTCAGATTATGGATGAAATCATTGCCTAAATGTTAGAGAAATATCAGATCAAGCAAGTGACAAAATATATAAATATCATTACCAATTCAAACAAGGAATTCAGGAATTATTTTCATATACCAAACAAGAAATTCAACGGAAGCAATGCATTATCATATTAGATGTTTACAGTCAGTTTTACCTTTAATAATTATATGTACTCACAATCCATTCATTTTCGGCTGGTACCAACATTGGAATTCCACTTGACGTGATATATTCCATGATTGGAGCAAATAATCCAGGTATGGGATAACAACTCTCACATCTCTCACCATAACAGCTCCCGATACAAGAACATTTATTAAAAGGACAAACTGCCATCGATAAACATGTACCACCATTCTGACATGGCTCTATCCAGGTACATATAGCTGAATTAAAAACAAATGTTCATATATATATATATATATATATATATATATATATTGGGTGCGTGTGTATCCGCGGGCGTGGATGCGTGCGAGTGTGCGTGTGGTAATCAGCACAGAACATCGCGATTATTGTGCCGAATATCATTTTTAAATAGAGAGCCTTCGGTTCAATTATTCATTTCAGTGATGGCCCATATCGAATACGTGAAATGTTATCCCTTTATAAAGGTAAACAGAGCGCAATAATCTGACTACCAAGTATTTTCTCGCTATATGTTTTTTGAAAGGTCACCGCTTTGGAAGACATAACCTGAACTAATAAACAAACATCTCAGATGCATCAATACACCGTGAATTCTCCAGACTTTGATGTACAAAATCGATAAACTTATTGATGGCCAAATAGCAACACGAATCTCCAGTATACATGATAAATGATTGTTTATGCAGCCACCTTAGTGCACATAGTAGGCGAAATGGGCCTGGCGCCCTCCAAAGGTAATGAGGCGAAGTCAAAGATGAAACACCCACGCCGAGATCTGTGGTCCAACGCGCTACCAACTAGACCATGGAGGTGCACCTCTCCAATATACATATAGGTTTAATCTACTAGAAATACGATACTGGGAGTAGTTATCTTTTCTACGAATAGACAAACTCCCTTTCTGGTGAGCATCGTTACATGTAATTTTGTTGATTAGTTCACAGCTGTATACTCGACGACGTGTTGGCATCAAATTAGCTCCCCGAGAGCCTTCTTTAACCTCTATGCAATGCTTCCTAAATTGGTTGATGCTGGACACAACATGATTACCAACAATGCAATGCTGCGTCAAGCTTATCAGTTTACCATAGTAAGTTTGAAACGAATGTTCAGCAACTATTAACTTCAAAAGAAGTAATATAACATGTCCAAAAATGTAGCATAACATGTTAACTGAAGGGCTGCCGACATCTAGTGCATCGGGATATAAATGCGAAACGACTAGTTGCTGCTAGGAATGTCGTACAGCACAGAATATATTTATCGTTGTCATGCAACACCAAGCTCAATACAAAATGACCAAACAATAGGCTTATTGACAAACCAATGAGCATACACAGAATCGTTTCAAATATATGCTCACAACCGCTATGATATGGTTTCGATTTGCTATTCTCAAGTACCACGACTGAAAGAGATTTGTTTGAGGGGGTGCTCTGGGGGTTCTTAGGGGGTTAAACCTTCAGATTTTGTATCAACGATATATGTGTCCCTACATTATTCAACATTGGTAACAATACACACAAACAGATACACTCATTCACTCACACGAACACGCACACATAACACACATTCAATCGAACAATATTATTAATTATAGAATATTTAGTTAGCATATTTCGATCCTATTAATTTACCCTCCCAAGTTACAAGATTATGATAATAGTCCTGTGTGTATATAGTTCAGAATAAGATACTCATTTTGCATCATTTATCGAAATATCAATTGACTTGTTTTATTGTGTTGGAAAGCCCATCTTCATCCGGATGATCAATATTTACAAGATATGTAGCACGAGATAGATCCAATGTTTTCTTTTAGATTTCTACGTAATACGTTATTGTAAATGAACCAGAATTTAAGCTGTTATCAACGTCGAAGATTATATATATATATATATATATATATATATATATATATATATATATATATATATATATATATATATATAAAACATTTAAATAAAATAAGTTAGTATGAGAATAGGCTGGTGTATGTAAAAGGTCTATGCAAGAATAGTTACACCCAAGTACATGTTCCCGTAAGTATAGGCTGTTAAACATCTGACGGTCATGTTAGCCATTAGATACACTTGCATACACTCACTCGAATATACTATTGAGAGTCTTCTATGGAATCTTATTCTATAAATGCAAACTTTTATTCTACATCTAGAACAGTGACCCCACCACCACCACCACCACCATTGTTGTTATCATATTTTACTAACACTGTTCAGAGGTATTTTCTGTAATCTGATCATGAAGAGGAAATGCTTTTCAAAATATTAAATTTAAAGTAATGTTGCGTGTACCACACACTTCTGGAATTATCTCATAAAGTGCAGCATATAATATACCAAAGAACCTAATAAATACATATTGATAGACAACATGGCGGCATAGAGCCAAAGGCTCAATCAAATGTGAATATCAAATAAAATGGGGTTTGGAGATAAGGAGGAGATTGGAACGTATCTCAAATCGCCACCAATAAATTATTTAGTTAGAAACACAGAAACTACATCCTGTCTAGGACGACGTATACTAGTATCAGTCAACAGAGAAACAATATGAATGATCAAGTGATACTGATATAACAATGAAATAAAATAAGGCACGGTACCCGATGAGAACGTCGCCATATTAAAACGAGAAGAACGATCGAATTAGAGCAGAGACGATTACAAGATCAAATGAATTGATTACGATTAATGACAATATAACAATTATGACTAGGACTACGACTATATGTTACACTGTTGTAATCGATTTCGATTACATTGCAAAGCAATCATGATTACAATCATGATTACAATCATGATTACAATGCCTACTAACTAAATATGGATGTGTGCGTTTGAGTAACACGTTGCGCCTATAATGGCAGCACGCGTTGTATACTCCCGTGGGAGTTGAGATATGTGCTGGGTGGAAACAGGTCTGATTCAGGGATAAAAATATTGTAAATAATATTGTAAAGCGCCTTAGAGCAGCTTCTAGCTGAGTAGGGCGCTAAATAAATATCACATATTATTAGTATTATACATTAATTTTACTCAAATAAACGTATTGCTTTAGTATAAACTAATCTCAATGTCTATAAGTATATTTACAAATCAGAAGTAAGAATTGTATCACAGTATATCAGCTATTCGAATGAACGATCCTCTACACAACAGCGATCCGAGTGGAATATTTCTTCCATTGTTATGCAGTCTCTAATCTGATATATATTTCACCTATCACGCATAAAATATTTTGTTTTAAATTTGTTCGTGGTTGTTTGATGTTTGAATTTGAAAGATGATTGCAATTAACTAACTGAAGCAATTACTATGATGACAGTTCCAATTTATTATCATTAGCGGTCAACGAAATTTGATTAATGATAATCTGTAATTTACTCAAAGTAGGAGTATGAGTACTTGTAATTGAAATTGTTCTAGTTGGTTCTGTGAGAAAGCAATTTTGATTGGCTACCAAATTATTCTTATACTTTGATACTATGTGTACCAATAGATATTCATTTATATGCAACCACTCTCACCATGGATTATGTTACATCCAACAATGGTGGCCCCAATATGTTTTTGAGGGTTTTGTGTACTTGAAGACCAAGACTTTGAAGTCCGGTGATGTTTTCTATGAGTGTGGGATGCGTTGTAAGACAATACAGTTTAATGCCAGCCCACACACATGCTGCTGATATGTTGTTCGGCCATATGCCTCGGGGATCAGTCAGTAAGTGAATGTGCAATGGATACGGAGTGGAAATTCAATTTTGTACCTGGTTTGTTCTACTAGCTATTCGTGATTTATTCTATGGCCAACAGCCGCATGGTTCCCGAATCTTCGTTCTACTACCCAAAAAGAAGCACGCCATATATATGTTTCATTTCTCCGCGAATTCCATGGACTCAACATTGAGCTGGCACCTTGTTTCATTATGATAGACTACCAACTAACATCCAGGAACGCACTACAGGAGGTGTGACGCTATCATACATCTGCCTTTACAATTTCTTCCGTGCCAACTATTTCTCACAGCATTCAGATGTAGATTGTATATTATTATATTCTTATTCGCCAAATTGTTGACTTTTATATATGTTACTCATGAACTAATGACAAAATATAATTATTTCGAACAATATTTTTCTATTCATGCCCTTGAAAGTACAAAAACCCTTATAACTATTAATTACCATTTCCCAAATTTGTATTTTTATGTGGGGTATATGTCCTAGTCGGGATTTTGCACGGGGAGGGTTTTCCAGGGGTGGGGGGTTGTCCGCAAAGTAACTGTCCTGGTAAGTATATATCCGGAGGCTATATGTCCAAATACGTAAACACACGAACGCACACACAGGCATATTGCTATTGTCAGTACACAACTCAGTAAATTTCCATTGAAAATGACAAAACCGAATATTCATGCCAATTGCCTATTATAGTTTTTGGAACTGTATAGCTTTCTACATAGTCGAAGCAATCACCTTACTGCATTTGGTCAGTAAGCAGGTATTACGATCGATTACAATCAATTACAGTATATCAGTTACGAATTATTTCAGAGAATATTAACTGTATATGCAATTCCATATACAATTTATTTTCTATCAAAGAGTAAGCACCGACTTGATAGAGTATAATGTTGATAGTAGTAAAAACGTTATGTCTTTGCTGTACCTTAGATAATATTCAAAGGACGAGCAGAAGGTAGTTCCTTATAGAAAACAATTATCAATTAAATACAGTAACGTGGCCTTGATATTGAGTTACGTTCGTATGAATATTCCGACGTTGTACAGCAAACATTTGATAATTATTGACGATGGTTAATGGCAATTTCTTTACCTGCCGATTGTGAGAAACTGCACGAATGATATTTCCTAACTTAGGTACCCATACCACTGTGTATTTCAACAAATTAGCCATTAGCCATGTTATTTAAGGCATTTCACCGCATGGATAGGTGAAGGCAGATGCTATTTCACACATCATTGTACAAGACGCAGCGTTATATATCTCAATAGACAACATATGTCAATCAATATCAACCAGTCTTATTCTGGATTTTGAAATATGTTTATTTCGTTCCTGTATGTTAAATGTAGGTTACATGTGTATATGACGAGAGTGTAATACCACAAGCCAGTTGTGGATATATTAGGAAATAGTATAGAGTTAGCTTGAGTGAATAAGTATGTTTAACTTTTCGCATTGAATACACAACGCTACTAAATTTATTTTTTATAAATGCTATATGTTAATGACAATTCAATTTTGTATTTGTACATACCTAGTAACCTGACGCTGTGTTTTTGCAGCATTATTTTTTTCTTTTCTTATTTGAATACTTACATTTCTGGAATCTGCATTTTATTGTGCTTGAATAGCACACAATTCCCCTTTCAACCATATAACTATAATTGGTTTGATCGAACCATTGATCCAGTATTTCCAGAGCCGAGTTTGTCAATATATAGAGTTCTTGAATGTTAGAGTATGATATTTAAAGAGTAGTATCATCAGAAAATAAAATCGCTTCGTAAAAATAAAGGCAATTTGGTAAATCATTAATATATAATATAATAATAATAATAATAATGTATATTTAATAAAGCGCCCTTACTAGCAGGAGCCATTCAAAGGCGCTGTACAAATAATATGTAATTTAATAATATCCCAAATATAAATTATTTTAGAATTTAGTTTATCACGATATGACCACACAAATTAAAATGTATTATTTTGTAGTTCGACGCCAATGCCGTGACAGGAACGCCTCTACCGAATGAAGAAGAAACTATTTCAAAAAATTCCGAAATCTCCAGAATTTCTGCAAATATTTATAAGAATATACTTTTAAGTATTAAATATTTTACGAAAGATATTGGTCTTCACCATAGCTATCCATTAATGAGACTGAATATTCATAGTTTTTAGACAACCGCCACGCTGACGCGTTGTTTTTAGCAGGATTGGTAACATTTAAAGCGACACAAATTTCAGAATAAAATACATCATTCTTTTGTGTGAAAGAAATATAAAACAGCAACATCTCTAGTTTAAATTATTTGTCTCCTGAATAAGTAAGTACTTGATTCATAGCTTAATTCACGAAAAATAGTGTGCCTGTTGCACCCTGGTGGCCGGATCCGATTTGTTATTTTAACAACACCTTCACTGAGATCGTATTTTACGGCACAGTTTATCTGCATATCAAAACATTCAGAATAGATTCAATTATGCAAATAAGTGAGTTTATTCTAGTTTGACCATGCCCCTGGCTAAGTGTGAGTGTTAAAATTCATCTTGTTTCAAAGAATCCCATTGACTTTCATGTTACGGCCGGTTGGTATATTTTTCTGATCTAACAAAGCGCCCGGGATCCAAATGCGCATGCGTAGCGGGATCGGTTTATTGGATCTGTAAATTGTGGTCAATTACCTGTTGACTGGATATATTTCCTAAAACAAGGAGCATGTGTCCGGATGACTATGATTCAGAGCATCAGAAGCGGTAAGATTGTAAGAGATGTAGACGTATATCCGGATACGATCCGTTTTTTTTTTTGGGGGGGGTCCGTCAGTTAGTCGTAGAGGGATACGAGGTTCATCAAGTGCTAAATTCAGTTTTACTTTATATAGAACGATTTATATAGAACGAAACTGAGATTACCGCCCTCTGATATACACAATAACGTCATGATCATGTAACAGGTTTAACTTGGGAGAGATACTTTTACGATGATCTTTCTAATTCGAAACATCACGCATTATGATTACCACAAACTCAATTATGACGTATGTATATTCCACATTCGAGTCATGTTCATGATTACTTTTAGAAATTTAACATATAATATTATGTTATAATTAATTGCTGAAAGAGATGAAGGATTTGTTTCAAGTATCAACTAAATTCGATCTAGTTCCATTTAGAGAAAGTTTTGCTTACATCTCGATCAATTGCATATAATTAAGCTCGTTCAAGTAACAAAGTATGAGTGCAATCTAATTAATT
>JAODUP010000970.1:0-62500 GCA_025642065.1 Paralvinella palmiformis | reverse complement strand
GTTTGTTCATAACAAAGAGAATATACACTAACTCTCTATGGACTCACTGAAGCGATTTAACTAAAATATAAACAAAATAGCAATACTGCAAATGGATTATTACTGGACTAGAACGAAATATCGTCTCAAACCTGAGTAAATACTATGATTTACTCGAACCTAACAGCTAATCATCATACGTTTCCGTTCATCACTAAGTGAGCGTTCATTCACGCCTAATTTGTGTTTGTGTTTGTAGTGTTCCGAAAATTAATATTAAACGGCATGAATGTGAATGGGGCAGAAACCGACGACACTATCCAGACCCTGACCACACTTTATACCCCATTTCGTCATATATCTGCGTATGCGTTATCTGAATATTATACATAAACTGCACTATTCTCGTCTTGCCTTATCTCCTCGATAAAAGCTGTCATTCCACTCGGCCAGCTCGTGCACAAATGATCCTATAGAAAAACCAAGAAATGTCAGGCAGAAGGCGGTGCCAATGATACCCAACACGAGATGAGTAATTATCAAATAGCGAGTTTTGCTTTTTCCTGAAGCAATGGAAAAGCCGGCAGCAACAAATATCTATAAGGATCGGAAATAAAAGGAATAATAAGGGTACAAATAAATAAATGTAAAAACAAAAGAGTAAATGACGTAATTATATAATATATAATTATATCCAATCGGGAATTCGCAGTTCTGGATAACGATGTTAGTGTACTGGCTAGATTTAATTATGCTTCCGGATAGAATAGAAAATGGAAATGCTTACGAAGATTCCACAAAATAGAGCTGGATACATTATAAAGAGGAACGTGCCGGGCCAAACATTCTCCACCCAAATCGATGCTCCGTTCTGCTTCAGGAAGCTAAGAATGATCGATGTGGTGACCAACAACATGTTGATGACACCAAAGGTGACCGACAGCCTCCCATTGTAGCACTTATATTCTTCTGAAACAGCAGCCGCTATTGTTGATGGGTGAAGATTCCGTTCGAACACCGTCTGCGAACCATTTCGACGCTGAAGGGTACCATCCGACTTTTCTACTGGAACTGGAGGAAGCGCGCTGTTTTCTCGGCTAACCCGTCTAGGATGTTGCAGCGTAGTATATTCAGCGTCTGATTTTCCTGGCAGTATTTCGTAGTCATCGGTGTTGGGTACTGGACGACTCGGGTGTGAACTACCCTCAACCTGCTCATAAATCTGCTCTTTTGTCACTTCAGTCATCTGATTTAGTAATAATATAATCTGTCATCCATAGTACATACACTCTATGTATAGACTATTTACATTCACATAGCAGATATATAGAATTGTGGAATATCATGGAGACAAGAAACGAAACAAACAGATGGACACTGAAATATGATTCACATAGTATTACAAATATTATTAATATAGGATGATTGTGGGAAGTTCGCATTATTTATGCTAGCTATTTCATCTTTACGAATTGTAAACACAGTCAGTAGTTAAAGTTTCAGGATATTGTAACTCGTGAATCATTTCAAAACATGTATACGCTCAGTGTTATAAAAACGCAGAGATGTATTCAAAACACGAAGTTCGGGCACAATTCAAATCCATTTTAAGTTGAACTTTGATTCACTATAAATATAATGAGACAGCTTTTAACCAAAATAGAACAATGCGATGTTTATGAAATGTCGATACTGGAACTGTCCATACAATCCACCTGAATGTATCAGGAAACACAACACAGACACCCAATGTCAATTATTGCTACTTTAAAGAGTAGTATCAGGGAACAGGCAGCTAATTCACTAGACACCCACATGTTTCGGAATTATTGCATATTTACTTTAAAGAGTATTTACTGGGCGACATTGTGCAGGCTATATTCATAGAGCATACACGTTTCTTGGAGTTATGATATTTCTTTAAAGTGACAAATATAAATATGGTGTGATCCAAATATTATATTTTGAGGTATAGCACTTTCGAACTCAAACATTTAATATTTCCAACCTAAAATATTGATTAATACAAAGCTACCATTTTATCTAAAATTCTATCTAAAAACATTCAAATATTTAATATGCAGATAACAAGAGATATACTGGCAGCATAGAGAAAATGGCATTTACATACCAACAGAGATCCATGTAACACGGACAAACACTTTCAAAAACATTCAGATAAGAGGCACACACAAATCCAAACTGGAAGTCAGTTGATGAAAAAAATGCATATGGTTTGGTGACTTGTTCTGTCCACGACTTATTATTCGTTATTATTAATCTATATTTCTAGCAGATTTGCCAGATGATTGTATTTTACGTCGAACCGGATAATTGTACCCAACTTAAACTGTTAATATGTAGTCAGTTAATGAAATCATTAGGTTACTAAATAAAACAACATACATTATTAAATTTGTTAATTAATACTGATTGGTTTCTAAGCGAAATATCGATTAATCCAATTATATAATCCATCACCCAGCAAAACAAAAAGGTTCTTGTCAAAAAAATGCGATATTCTTTTCCAGACTTAACACATACTGTAAATCTATCAGACACTAGATACCTCTCTCTCTCTTTCTCTCTCTCTCTCTCTCTCTCTCTTATATATATATATATATATATATATATATATATATATATATATATATATATATATCCCTCTTTCTCTCTCCTTCTTTCTCTATCTCTTTCTCTATCTACTCTATCTCTCTCTCCCTCATTCTCCCTCTCTCTCTCTCTCTCTCTCTCTCTCTCTCTCTCTCTCTCTCTCCTTAAGTCTGATGAGGATTGTGAATTTACTGTATGATATTTAACTCAATGCGATAGACACCAAACGAGTCCAGAAGGATATGATTGTCATTACCATCATTAGTTTCATCATCATCATCATCGTCATCATCATCATCATCATTGTTACTATTATAATCAAATATTTAAATTGGAAATCGTACACCTAAGCATGACTACCAAATATATCAAAGATATAGTATATCACACCACAATATTTACCCTCATCATTAGCAACATTTTAAGGATGGGTGAACGTGGTACAAAGAATCACATGTTGAAATGTTTAACATATTATTGCACTTAACAAAAACTGAGATAGAAACATAATCACAGTCTAGACATGTCTGCATGCAATAAAGTGAGATAAAATATAGGGGGAGCTCAAAACAGATAGACAGAAAGACGGGCTAATATCTATAGATACAAACAGGGCCAAACGAAAAATGTATATACATATATACACATCTATACACACCTAAACACGCACGCAGGCATAGACACACACACACACACAAACAAACACACGAACATAAAAATTTATAGTAGTAGTGGTAGTGGTAGTAGTAGTAGTAGTAGTAGTCGTTGTAGTAGTAGTGGTGGTGATGTTATTGTTATTACTATTGTTGCTGTTATTTTGTTTGTTTGTTGTTGTTGTTGTTGACAAGAGCAATAACATAACTTGAGAAAGCATATCAAGCATATTATTACACCGCATATTACGGACGATCCTGTTAGGCGAATGTCTGTCTACATCCATTAGTGTTTATGAATGTACATATTGCTTAACCTGCGAAATTCAAGCAAATTATCTCTGATCGTCTTCATTTGAGTATTCTCAATTCTTGATGAAATTGAGCCTTAAGTAGAAAAATCTATTGGGTTTTCCTTCTTCCTCTGACCCATTTTATCTTGATGTGCCTTTAGCAAGGATTGAAGATGGCTTTTTTAAATATTTGAACTCTTAGCTATCTAGATAATTAACGTCATGTTTTGTTTTCTGTTTGTGTGATTTAAGAACCTTTAATGGAAGACATTTCGCCTTCATGCATCAAATTTGCCAGCAAACTATCAAAGTTCAATTACACTGACATGATGTCGTTTGTAATAAAAACATGATTACATAGTGAATTTCTGACAAATGGCATTATCTTCTGGAATTGTGAAAATGACGCAATATTCATTCTATTTCACAGAGGTAACATAGAACGGAAGTAATACATTTTACAGTAAAATACTAAGCAAATACAAATACACATAGCAGAGCACAAAGGGGCAGTTTAATACAAGTTAAATGTGTAACGCTTTTTAAAGTAACCCGAAATCTACCAGTATTAAGCACGACCTCTATCTGCTAACACAGATATAAGGGAATAATCCTAATTACTTAAGGCTCCTCCTTACAACTCACTCGAGTACCAGGTTGCCAGGGGTGGGTGAATGAGACGAATCGTGTGTTCTGGCGTCCACTACCACAAGGAACATGTAGTCAGTTCGATCCAGATCAAGTCAGGTCCCAGATGCTCTGGCTAAGCTATCCCCGAGACTTTAGCAACCCCCGTGCTCAACCTACAAAATACTACAAAATGACGCTGTAGTTGGTCCATTTCCATAAATCAGACAGCTTAGTAGACGCTTCTTGTTACAGAGTATAAAATAACCTTGATACGGAATTTCACTGTATACTTTCCTTTAGCTATTTCAGTAACACACGAGGCTGGTTAAGCCAACCATACTGCAATATTCCCGGATATGTTTTTGTTCCGAAACTAAATATCTAGCTTACCCCTGTTTATATTGTTATATGCAAACAGCTTCTGTCAAATGATGTTATATTTCAATGGCATCTGGTATGTATCTGGCTTCAAAATAACGATACATACAAACGACTTATAGTCGATTAAATAGTACTTTGAACTGGAATATTTAATATATGGTTGGTCGTATTCAGGGGCCTCCGTGGTCTTCCTGGTAGCCCACTGGATCACTGAGTTCGAATCTCGACGTGGGCATATCTGAGGGGTGTGTTATCTTTCACTTCGCTTCAAATCATAATCATGGTCGTATTCATATTTTGATATCATTTATAATTTGTTTGAGCGCATTTGTATTAAACATGAAAATTTGAAATGAAGGTGAGCGCTTCCTTAAAGCAATGTCAGCTTCGGCAATTGATGGCTGTCTTTGTATTATATAGTGTCTAAGCACCTATCAAATTTCAATATAGATTACTGGAAAAATAAATATTTAAGGGGTTTGATTTTTGTATATACGCCTTTGTAATTTACATAAACCACCTAACATAAAATGTTTACAGAAATAGACCATTACATTCTTTCTGATCCCTTTTGAGATACTTTCTAGACAACAAAAGTCTCTGGTATAGTAGCAGATGCTTATTTGATAACTCGTTTCATTGTTAATCACCAAGAAGTACAATAATAAGTCAATTATAGTTCCCATGTCCACCATCTGCATCCATACCAAAAATATGAATACCGCCTGTTGGTCTGTTATGGTTTATGGTGTCAGTGAGTTAGTATGTGAGTGAGTGGTTTCTTTATCATAGTAAAGCATAACCTCAAATACCCGTACACGTCAGATTCGAACTATAAATGGAGATTTGCAGCACATATCTCGAACCATTAACCTATCGGATCGCCTTGAACATGAAGAAATATGTTGTATATATATTATATGGAAGTTCTAAAGGTTCTTTCAATAAAAAAATGAAACAGCTGATATGAGAAAACAAGTGTCCTCATTATTTAAGGTGCATTTGCCATTATTAAATCATCTCAACCTCACTCATCACTTTTATGAAATTAGCTTATTCCCCTTTCTCGCTAAGACATATAATGACAACATAAAGTATAAAACTGTTCATATTTCTGTCAGTTGTTTACATTTCTACTTCAATTAAATTCAATATAATGTTATTGTTAGCCATTTGAGTAATGGTAGCATCCAAAAGAATATTGTTATTATGTGAAGTTTTATTTGCAGCATTTGAACAAAATTACAATACCCAACTGATAGTTGTTATACCTATCTGACGAAACATTTAAACAAACCTATATTTAGCTTGAGCAAGAACTTTCAGACTAGCCATGCGTGCAGGCAATACTGTGAGAACAAACACATATAGGAGTAGCTCCCAGTGGATAGACAAGAAAAAAAGACTTATACCAAGATATATACTAAGGGTCAAATAAACACTAAATACGACAAAGGAATATGCAGACAAATCAGTTCCTGCAAATATGCACACACATAATTCATATACGTACATACATACATACAAAGATACATACATTCATACATACATACATACATACATTCATACATACATACATACATACATACATACATACACACACACACACACACATATATATATATATATATATATATATATTTATATACGTACATACATACATACACCCGTGCATGATTACATCCATACATGCATGTATATATATACGCATAGACATACAGGAGAAGATAGTATTATTCCATCCCACAAATGCAAACAATATATTAATATTATGCTTCTGATTTGTTTCAAACATAAACACTAAAACTAAAAGCCCTTCAACAGTACGTCATCTAAATTTAGCACAATACTAACACGATGGTCGACCATGCATAACAATACATACAAACACTCAACAACGATTACTGTAGCTCTATCAAGTATTTCCTGAAGGAAAAAAAACAAACCTTAGTGTTATCCTGCTGTCAATGAACGGCATGACATACAAGAAATCTGTCTTTGTCCTACCTTCCGTTAAAGGTACTACCACGTACGTTCGAAATGCGGTGATACGCTTCACTTAGTTACGCCATCAAGAAAACTCACCTGGTCGAAAAATTCCAACAAACAAAGAGAATGTCCAAAGTAATATTGTTGGGTGTTCCAACATTCCAATACTTAGAATTAATATATTCGGCTTTATGGGGAACATTCGTGCTATAAATCGACTTACCTGGTCGTATATCGCAGTATATATCACATATTCAGGGACATATCATCTATACCATTTCTAAATAGCATAGTGAGCTGTGTAGCTATAAATAGGCGAAGTAATGGACTGGTTTTCTTTTATAAGCCGTTATGACTCACAAAACCGTATTCGTTAAGGCTGCCTAAGATGATTCTTATTATCGTATATCAGTCACAAGATTTGTTGACACGGGCTATAAATATGTATCCAATTGCTAGGCAACAAAACTCTCTGGTGTAGTAGCAGATGTTTATTTGATAACCATCTTCATGATTAATTTTAAACAATCCTTTGCTATAAGATACGTGACACGGTGTAAAGGTTTTACACAAGAAAAACATCAATAAGTCAACTATACTTCCCATGTCCACCAATTGCATCCACAACTGTATTATTAATACCCTCTGTTGGCCTATTACGGTTAATAATGCGAGTGAGTTAGTGAGTCAGTGAGTGAGTGAATGAGTGAGTGAGTGAGTGAGTGAGTGAGTGAGTTAGTGAGTGAGTGAGTGAGTGAGTGAGTGAGTGAGTGATGAGTGAGTGAGTGAGTGAGTGAGTGAGTGAGTGAGTGAGTGAGTGAGTAGTGAGTGAGTGAGTGAGTGAGTGAGTGAGTGAGTGAGTGAGTGAGAGTGAGTGAGTGAGTGAGTGAGTGAGTGAGTGAGTGAGTGAGTGAGTGAGTGAGTGAGTCGTTTATCATAGGAAAGCATGAGAGCAAATACCCATAAGCGTCAGATTCGAACTCTAAATGGAGATTTGCAGCATCTCTTCCAAACATATCTGAGTGTCTTCAATAAATATGTGTCATGTACATGGAAGCTGTAAACGTTCTTTCAATAAAAAATAAAAAGCTGATAGGAGAAAACAACTCCTCATAATTTAATAGATATTTGCCATTAATAATTTATCTCAACCTCAATCATCACAGTTGTGAATTTAGTTTTATTCCCCTTTGTTGCTAAAACATATAATGACAATATAAAGTATAATACGTATTATATTTCTTTCTACGTCAAGACAATATAATAGTATTGTTAGCCATTCTTGAAGTATCCTGAAGTATTTTGTTGTTATTATGTGAATTTTTATTTGCAGCATTTGAACAAATTACAATAACATACTGATATTTGTTATACCTAACTGACAAAGATTTTAGCCATGTGGGCAGGCAGACAATAACATGAGAAAGAATATAGAGGTATCTTCTAATGGATAGACAGAAAGATATTTAAAAAGGGTTAAATATACACTGAATTCAACAAACGAATACACGCTCGGGCGCACGCCATATATAAATATGCATGCATACATGCTTACATCCTTGCCTGCATGTATAGATAGATACACATAGATGTACAGAAAAGTATTATTCCAGCCCACAAATGCAAACAATATATTATTCTAAATCTCCTGATTTGTTTCAAACATAAACACTAAACTAAAGGCCCCGACAATACTTCATCTAAATTTAGCACAATACTGAGACGATGTTCGACCATGCTTGAAAATACATATAAACATTCAACAACGATTGTTATAACTCTATCAAGTATTTCCTCAAGGCAAAGGCTTAAGTTGGTACTACACTTGAGTCAAAGAACGGCATGATACTTAATGAATCTGTCTTTGTCTTACCTTTCGTTAAAAGTACTACCACGTTCGTAATGGCGGAGACACGCTTCACTTAGTTGGTGATGCCATCAGGGAAACCCACCTGGTCGGAAAAACCCTATTAACAAAAACGATTACCCAAAGTAATATATTCGGGTGTTCCCACATTCCAGTACATGGGAATAATATATTCCGCCTTATGGGGAACATTCGCGCTATATATCGACTCGCCCTGGTTATATATCGGAGTATATATTGACCGACCTATATATGTTGTGGGACATATCATATATATATGGCTCGTGATATGTGTAGCTATAAATAGTCAAAGTATTGGATTGGTTTTCTTTTAAAGACCGTTATGACTTTTAAAAAACGTACTCGTTAATGCTGCCAAAGATGAGGGGCTGCAGCGGGGATTTTCGTGACGACTGTGACTATAGTATAAACAATGATAATTACCTATATTTGAAGAATGACATGTGCGAGTTCGCCTTCGTATGCTGCTGAAGCTGCCAGCATTTGAATACCGCACTAAATATTAAAAGAAATTTTAATTAATTCATACAAAATGGTGCGCACATATTATTATGCAATTTGTCTTTTAAAACAAACATACATATTTTACTTAGTTTCTAGAGAAATTAATTATAATTTTAATTGTTCTTATTTACCGATTCATGTTGGGTACCGTCTCGGAGTGGATGGTTGGCCGAACGTTGGTCGATGGTTTCATGTTGCATATACCAACCGAATTACAATAGTTGATACAACGTTGGCCCAACATCGTTGGATTCATGTTGTTCACCAACCGAAATTCGATGAAATTCAATAGTTGGTCCAACGTTGGCCGAACGTCGAAATTGCCCATAATAATATCCAACGTTGGATCAACATATGCATGTTTGCTGGGTAACTGTGAAACGTATTATATTTTCCCCGTGAAATGCGAAAAGCTATTTTTGTCAACGTGGTTTGTGATCTATGATCACCACTACACCACTTCTAAGATCTTCGCATGCAGAACGTTACATGTTTTAGCGTGACCAACGAGTAGTTACTTTTTATTAATTCCAATTTCTGATTCTGAAATCAAAATAGCATTCACGTATCATTGAAAATAAAATTGCATTTACGCAATTAGCAAATACAATACACAACGGATAACTCGAATTTACGTAGAGGATCATCCAATCATTATAGGTATAAACATTGGAATATTCGTATCCTACCTGCTATTATTTGGTGGGTGTTGTGTATTTTGAAGACATACTCAGCTTTAATTCTAGTGACTGCATGCAGAAGCTGCACAAAGAAAAAGGTTAATGTGTAGTGCTACAGAAGCACTATCTGAGGTGAAATACACGACTAGTGATAATCACGCAGAACAAAACTGTTTCCATTGTTATATCCCTATTGTTTTTTGCTGCATTATGAATTCCAGTAATTTAAGTTTTTTTAAAATAATTTATAGCTGTAATCGTTATGTTAATCTGTAAGTGAAATAATTCAACTGACTAACATTGATTTATTCCGCCAGGCAGAAAATAAATTCTCAACTTCTGTCCACGTTCTGATTAAAGGGTCACGTACATAATATTGCCACTTACATATATTAAGAGTACATTTTGGGTCTGTATGAAATACTAATAGACTTAGAACTCCTGCCACCAGTCCCTCCTATTCCCCAAACCTGTATATAACATTGCATAACATTTTAGTGATACACTAAGAACGAAGACGCCACAATAGTTATTATGTTGAGGGTTGAGTAAGAAGGGCGCCACAAGATATGTTGTTTTGATATATGCAGGAAATAACTTTAAAAACTTTGGTGGCTACCAAACACTTCTAGTTCAAAAAGTATATTTTTCAGAGTAAAACATGTATTTGGGATATATATATATATATATATATATATATATATATATATATAGAGAGAGAGAGAGAGAGAGAGAGAGAGAGAGAGAGAAATTTAGCTGTTATGAATATCACATAGGTTTATAACCACAACGACGGTGGACAGACCTGATGTCCGTGTTTAAACACTGATTATAAGGAAAGTTCTATATACCACTGCCTATAACATTCCCAACGGTAAAAGACTGGGAATAAGAGAGGTCGGTGGAAGAAGGCCAACCAACTTCCCGTATGTCATGTAACATAACTCTTCTATTAAAGCTTACGTTGGTCTTCTCTGCATATCCTTCTGTTATCCAGCTTTAGATTTAGCTCGTCTACGTTGTTGTATCAGTGACCTATAAGGATTTGTTGTTGGCCGTGATGATATATTTTAGAACATGCAACCACTGATTTTGTTCATTATATTTTGGAGGATGACATTGTACACGAAAAATTATATTTTGGCATGAAAACATAACCAAAACGTTACAAACCGGACGTTAGCCTTGATATATCGATGTAAATATGCAGTAATGGACAAGGACAATTATAAAGCATCTGGTTTTACTGATTTTGCGGCATATTGCATTGTTTAAATGAAAGCGTATATTATTGCAAATATAAATCGATATATTACATAAAATAAAATTAAAATAATTACCGGTATCTTTTTGCAGAATTCCAAACGGTTGGTCCATTCTAAGCTACAGTGAACTAGGTAATGCGATGTTTTAAAATGGTTACAGTCGATTGGTTTATTTTGATATTATTATAATCGGGAGTTAATCCGCTGGTGATTTAGTTGGCTGGCAATGGATTGGCTGGTCGAATGACTGTTTGGCTGGATTGCTAGATATAGCGAGACCGACCCATATCATTAAGTCATCAGTTGGTCGACGCCATCACCCCGTTGGCCAATGCCAAGTACCTCCCGTATACCATCGTCGCCAATAACAAACGTTTATCGCCATCATCATCATCATCATCGTCGTCGTCGTCATCATTTGTAATCTAATCGCGAGTATCCGCAATAAAATTCGCAGTTCTCTCGAATACCCGTCACTCAGCGAGCAGACAAAGTAAACACGGGCCACGCCGTCCCCACCATGATATAGTATTGTATTATAAGCTTTTAATGTTTCTATTTTATCTTCAATTTACAAGTTGTACTTCTGTTTGAGGTCGTGTTTAATTATATCAAATAAACGTAAACTTAAATGTGTCTCATGTTTCTGTTCTTTGATGAAACATACCAAAGCACAAAAAAACACATGCACATGCACACACACGGACAAGCCATAAGCTTCCATATTTATTACATGCACAATTGAACGGGTGACTCTTCGCGCACTGTTAAGCTCACGCATACACACGGTCACACATTGGCGCCCACACAAATACACACACGCTCAGATAGTGAGCGAGAGCTGCAACTACACATAACACAAGAAATTATTATTATAATATTAACAAACAGATCTAGCAAAATACAGCTAGAATGTAATTCATATAAATGTCAATACATAATATAACACCTTCAGACTTATCACTGGGGTTGAATTTTCTTAACATTCTATTAAAGAATGATCTCAAGGCTTCTTACACTCACAAGGACATTTTCAGATCTGCAGAAGACGATCCGACAACAACGTACACCATACCATATGACTATAACGCACATCATGATAGAGAAACCAGTCCAAATAAGGGCAATGAAAAACCAAACCTGAGGAAAGAATTGATTACAGTTAATAATAATATTTTGGTAATCCTCCGAAAGAAGCTGAGAGGTCATAGTTGAAGAAATAGTGGTTATATGTAAACTAATACAACTCTATAGTGAGAGTAACTCGTATTAGAACAAATTATAAAGCTTAAAATTTGTATTATGTCCTCTATGATAATTGTTACTGTATGTGTTGCCATCCTTTGAATGTTTGCGTGAGTGAGTGAGTCAGACAAATCACAGAGTTAGTCACCCATCATTGAGTACTATTCAGTGTCATAAAGTGGCAACGATATTATTATATATTTCAAAACCAAAATAAATATATTTCTGTTCTTTATAGATTGTGACAATATTAAATGTTTCTCACATTGTAACCTTCCAACATCATAACACGGTGCCACAAGGCAGCAATGGAAAATCCAATTAATGTAAAAGCGACGATAGCACCAATAACAGCCAACATAAGATTAGCAATCAGGAAATAACGCAGTGGAGGACTATCAGAAACACCAGAGAAAGTCGACCTCATGTGTATCTAAGATAAGAAAATATATACAAAGTCAATCAACTTTAAGCACAAAAATCACATTTTAATAATGACAAAATGACGAAATAAAACTAATATAAGAAAATGAATGCTGATCATAGATTTGTTTACTTACGAAGAATTGACAATACGCAGCTGGAACAACCATAAAAACCAAGCCACCGATCAAATCACTCCCCATTTCACCTTTTCTAACAAAGGAACAACTACTGATTATAATTGATATTGCTACCAACACTGCATTGATTGTACAGAACATCATAGGGAGCTTTCCATTATAGGTTTGATGCGTTTGTGATAATGATGATACACCCATTATGTAAACAGTTAACGTTCCAGTTTGGTACTAGACTGTACTTCGTGATCCTTGTCCTAGATAAGGAGGAGAAGAGATCTATTTTGGACTTAATGGTGTAGAATGCTCCTCTAACTGCTGATACTGATCACTCGGTGGTGCTTGAATGAGTAAGTGGATGAGTGTTTGTTAATATCTGATGATAACCTTGACCTGTTTAATTGCCACAGGGGTCGCGTTGGTTGTTTTTATTCAACTACTCTCTTTCTGGTTAGACCATACCTGTGTGAAGTGATATAATTATGGTGAGTAACAATACATGAAAGACATTATACTTTGTTATATACATATAATATATAGAGCTATATTTATGACAAATCAACTCTAAACTAAGGAAATAAATAATCAGTCTCCCGCTTATCAATACTTATATTAATATTTGTATAAGTGCTCAGACAACATATTGACTTGTATATTCATCAAACCCCATATAATCACATCCATTTACCAAAGTCATAATAGTTCAGGTTGGATGCTCTAAAACCCATTGATATACCTAGATGTATTTTCCGAATAATACCACAAATAACATAACAGTACATATATACCATACCACATGTTACTGGTGAAGATTCTTTATTCCTCCAATAATGTACTGCAATAGAGTGTAGATGAAGATGTTGTATACATAGGACAGTGGCCTTGTTTCGTGCAAAACTACGCCGTCGTTGTAAATACTCGTATTTGGTGGGTTTTTGTTTCTACGACGTAGTAAACGATAAAGAACGACATCTTTTCGTGGTGATATTTTACTTGGCAGTTAAGGACAACGTCACAATTGGTCGAGCTAAGTCGTAAACAATATTCTTTGGTTGTGGTACGTAGTATTTTGATAATACGATGTCGTAACAAGTCGTAACGAGTAGTTTTTAGTTGTGTAACGTTGCAATAATGCATTATTAAGAAATGAGAAGTAACATATAGAAGTAAGGTTTTCTTTCTGGTTTGAGATGGGGTTTAAGTTACACAACAATCGGGGTCCAGGTCATACCCCTACCCCAGACATTTGCCCCATTGCATAGATCAAAGGAAAAGTGTTCTTACAACAAAATGAATGTGTTTCAAACTTCAGTTTTACATTCCGTAGCCATGTTAAAATCAGTTGGTATTAGTGGTATTTTGATATCATTATATTTCTATCAGAAATAACATTCTTATGTTCAGAGGTTAATTTATTTATCAAGATCAATATGGAAAATTAAAAACATTGATGAGCAACATCGGTGATAGTTATGCCAGAAATAAATTTAAACAGCTTGTCAGTTTAATATATATATATATATATATATATATATATATATATATATATATATATATATATATATATATATATATATATATATATATAATGGTATGCTAATGCAGGTGTTCTAAGAAAACATATAACTAAATTAAGAAACAGAATAGATCAAATTAATTAGCAAACATGTATTATCATGATCAATGAAGTAAAAACATAAAAATGCAAGAAATGAACTGAAAATAAAACATGATAACTAAGAGAGTTGGATAAAGGTTGTGAGATAGTAATCTGTACAAAGAATATTCTACCTTCTGAATGACGATATATGGGTTTGTTATAATAAATATAATCAGGGAAGTAAGCACAATGTGGAGCTAATTTATCCTGATACTTGGGAGACTTTAATGACAACAAACAAGCCGTAAAATTGGTCAATACCATGTTAATGAATGGGTAGTGAATCGTACCAATTGGCATATACCAATATGCTACAGAAACACTCACTCAGAGGGAGAGGGAGAGATAAGCCGAGATGATTTCTGAACCTCGTAACCAGCAGAGCAATAAAAGGGGAGTGACAGATAGCTTTAGAGTCAACGCGTCACTGGATAGAGGTGACCACAAGATGGGATTAAATTATAATTGAAACAGAGATAGAAGATGACCCAAACAAATAGTTCTATGGTGAGATGAAATTGATCTTTTCAGATGAATTGATTCACGAAATAGTAGACACCAAGCAAACCGAACAGAGATGGAACATTTTCACAAGAAAACAATTTACATGAGATGGACTGTGTACCCATTAGAATAATGAATCGGCAAGAAAAAAGAAAAGCATAGACAACAAAGGACAAGAAGCGTGTAATAGACGTAGGTGGTGACGAAGATATTTAGAAACTGGACAACAATCAAAGCATATGGACTAAACTGTACAATGGGAGAACGCTTGATCAACGACAAGGAAGATACAGACATATGAGAACATGAATGTAGTATAAGAAACAAAGAGAAACGCAAACGAATTTCTCGCCTTTGTTAGAAAAAACAAAAATGATAGCAATATTAGGAATGGCAGATCTAGACGGCATCACACGAAGAAACAACAATATTACCTAACAATGAAGGTAACTTACTTCACTCCATCCAAACGTATTCTTGTACGTCTTCACTAAGTACGATGACGTCGGTGTACTATAATTGGAAGTAATAGTTTTGGCTGAAATACTATCAAATATAATAATTACACCGTAACAACGATAAAAAATACTGTTCAATCACCTGGACGAGATAGCTTCCGTCCAAGAATTCTGAACATATTTGTTAATAGTGCTATCAGAACAGCGAACATGGCGATGAACTTTTTCATATCAGACCAATTTTGAAGACAAATACATGTAGATAGCAGGAAAGCAGACATGTAACTCTATTTTGTAATATATGTAATCTGCCGGAATTATTGATAAGGAACTAGACAATAATATATTTGAAGAGAAGCTAGTTCTTCATGAGAAATTAAAGTAGCCTCGTCAATGGACAGTCAAATGTATTAGCAAGTGTGTGCATATACAGTAAAACCTCTATAAATGGACCATCCAAGAGACTGGTAAAAAGTGCTCAGTTTATGGAGGCGAATATTTTGACAATGGTATGCTGTTATATGTTATATACATGTACACACACATTTCCACATACATGTATGATTCAGCTAAAACTGAAACAAATTATTACGTGTTTAAAATGCATACACAATAATAAAAAGATGAAACTTAGCTAGCCATTCATTTGATGCTTTAAAGTCAGACAAGCTAAGTTTCTCTGCAATTTTGAGAGCTCCTCTTGAATTATGGGGCCAGAAGTAGGAATGTTTTTGGCACGTACTGCCTGAAACCACAACCACACTTTTACATCAAGTTGGTCATTTTCAAATGGGTACAAGTGCGCTTCCTGTTGGGAGTAACAGTGGTTATGGAACACTAACGATAGCTCTTTATGTTTGCCAGACGTCGTTTCTTTGTGGCCACACAATATATATGTATGACAAATAATAATAACGGCCGAAATGGCAGTTATTTTACGTGGCTTACCTACCTGAAAAGGGGCAGATGTATATGGTCTGTAATTTACTGCTTCACCACGGGGACTAATTCTAAATAAATTTATAATTTACAATAGACATATTCGGTGGAGAATAGCTTGCCAGTTGCCTGATTCGATGACAACATCCTCCTACCTTATAGAACCACGGCCGGGATTCGAACCTTCTACCTCCCGCACAGCATGACCATGAGTAAGAAAGCTAAATGCTCTTACCCACTTGGCCATAGAACTGATTTACCCATTGACAGACAGCTGTCATATTAATACCCATAAACATGAAAGGAAAATGTGCTGAAACTGTGCTTCAGATTTTGCCGCTGTTACAAGTCATGAAAACAGGCATTTCAATTTATCTCACGTTTATGAGCTCCGGTGACATAGTGGTTAATCGCTCGGCACATGGTGCCAAGGGTCACAGGTTCGATCCCAGCAAGAGGTCGAAACTTTTCAAGATATTAATTTCTCGGCTCACAACATCGTGGGTGACTGACCACGTTAAGTGGCGCAGCCGTCTCCACTGAATTATTAAAAATAAAGGGGGATGTTAAAAAAACCCTGAGGACGTAAAACAATATGGCACTGACCACCCTCAGGGTATTTCGGCTCCATCTTTCCGTACTGCTCCCCTGTGATTGGTGGGGGAGGAGATTCTCAACCACTCCAACATAGAGGTTGTGCCGAATAAGGGATAGCCTGGCGAATCTCCCGGAAATACAAAACAAACAAACAAACATCTAAACGTTATTCTGGCACGGTTAAGCCCACGCTAGTCACCCAGCCAGCAATGGCGCATGACTTATTGGTGACACCGTCGTTTTAACTACAGCTATAAACGACCCTGATTGGCCAGCCGTCGGATGATAAGCAGCCAATTAAATTAAAGCATGCGACCAGGCTACAAGTTGGCCCACCGGTCGACATGCCTGGCCATGGCCTGGCTGTGCCCAATAGGCGACACCCAGGGGTCTCTACCCCAAACAAAAGTGTAACTGGGTTGAACTATGCAGCGTCAGAATATACAAGAAATTAATTATGCAAACGTTGCATGTTATAAACACCATATAGTGTAAAACAACATTGACAAGATCTGAATAACTCAATGCAGAACTTCAGTAAGTGAGTAACAACAGAACAGGTTAAAGTTAGGCGTTTGCTCTAAGGGTCTATGTTGCTGCTGCTGCTGATGATGATAATGATGATTGATGTTTTACGGCCACTTTTGTGCACATGTTAGGCTAAATGGGCCGAGCGACCACCAAAGGTAATGAAGCGAAGTCAAAGATGAAACAACCTTCAGATATGCCCACGCCGAGATTCGAACAACGATGGTAGTGATCTGTGGTCCAACACGCTACCACTAGACCACGGATGCGCCCTCTAAGCGTCTGTGCTTGTTTACTATAGCAATAATTATGTCAATAACAACACAACTAGTCTTGATCACAGTACATACTGGCAATACTTACTATTATTATCAATGACAATCACCTCATTGATCAGCTACAGTTAAATATGATTCCTGCTACCTGAACTTTAATTATAATTATATCAACTTACCAGTAACTGTCTGTGTTGGTTTTGGCCAGGACTAATTCTGTAACTTAAAGAGGGCAAATAACTTGTCCCGAGACACGACATGTGCAAAACGCGTAGATTTATCTACTCATGGTTAGTTTTGCATCACCGACGAAAGCAACTTATTTTTTCTGCAACTGCCTTCTGAGTGTGCTGTTTATACCTCACCAAAAGGCGTTACTATAATTTAGACCCATAGTAAAAACGTACAGCTCACGTTGGCGTAGCCACTCATTCTTCGCATAAGTGTATTTCCATTTACCTAGCGAGCCATATGTTTACCTGGCGGCTCCGCTCTAAATGTACAACATATCTGGCTGATCTTTAGCGCTGCGGCCAAAAAGTACACGAGTTTCTTTTCGTGCGTGACCGTTGAAATACCGTAAGCTCGTACGGCCGTATCACAGTATCATGGTTTAATTTCCAATTTTAGGGAAAAGTAACTAAGGGCCAAAAGACCTAAGGGGATAAAGACCAAAGGGCCAAAAGACACCTCCAAATTATAAATGTGCGCAATTTATAGTTTTAAACAATGGCATAGTGGCAATAACATTGCAATCATCTAAAAAGCAATTTTTAATAATTAAATCTTAAAAACAGATAACAGGTAAATTATGTGATGAGTTACCTTTCTTACAAATATGATTACAAACATTGCAAATCCAAGTAATCTTCTTGAGAGCTTTGCTAATGGTCAAATACCTCCCCATCTTCACGTACGTTTAGGCCACCAGCCTACAGACAAGGCTCACGTACTTGTAGATACATCGCACAAAACCGTTTTCAATCCAAAACATCCACCCAAAAACTAAATTGGTACAATAAAACTCACTAATTTAAAGAGAAAATTATTTGTTTCTGATATGATAATGGCTTTTGTTATGTGATGGGGATGAAAGCAATATAAGGTTTATATAATAATAATAATTTTTATTATTATTATTATATAGAAACTTTTAGCTCTTCTACGGCAGTTTACTCTGAAAACAAAATTAACACATATTCAGGCTTACATGCCACACACATATTTCATACATGAACACGCTGATTGATTGATATTATAAATGGGGTTTAAATAAGTGGATGCTGCTTAAATAATGTGTTCGGTAACATAGATGCAGCGGACCAGTTAAAGCCCGTTAAGGTATAAAAAAACTGACAGACTCACACCGGATGGGCGGGTTTATGATTCTTCATGGTTGTTCAAACGAATGTATGCTGTATTCGTTGTTGTTGTTGTTACAGTTGCCAGAGGGCTGCACTATTAATAGCCGTGCCACGGTTGCCTTGCTGTATAGAGTAATTAGAAGTCAAGATATTTCTAGCAGTTGTTTGATAACCAGTAGTGTACACTTCTTAATTTGCTTACCAGTTTGGCAAAAATTATATTCATATGCATTATATTATCTTAAGCTGTAGTCAGGTAAACACTCACAATTTGCATTTGATAACTGTATTTGTAATATCGTAATTATTAAGTTTGAAACATTATCAAATCAAATACTTATATTTAAGACTCTTAATACACAAATATGATACAAAATATATAAGTAATTCAATAATTTTACGATAAAAACATCATAATTTAAATACAAATATATATTTTCACGATAATAAGTCACACCATGTCACAGATGATGGTGATGATGATGATTGATGTTTTACGGCCACCTTTGTGCACAAGGTAGGCTAAAAGGGCCGAGCGACCTCCAAAGATAATGAGTCGATGTCAAACACGAAACAATCTTCACTTGTGCCCACGCCGAGATTCGAACACGGGCGATAATGATCTCTGGTCCAACACGCTACCGCTAGACCACGGAGGCGCCTATACCATGTTACAGAAGATCTATCAGTGTAAATACGGCAAGGCATGAAATAAGCTCACCATTCTTACCAACCAACAGGGGTGGTATACTTATAACCATGGAAGCTGAGAATAATTTATTGACATATGAGTGTCCAGCTAGAATTTGATGAGGTTGATTGTCTGTGTTTGTGGGTGTATGATCAGGAACACTGGTGAGCTGAAGAGATAGGTGATTGGCTTAGCTTTTAGTAGTGTAGGTATACTGATTGAGTGATTGACTTACTGAATATATGATGGGAGTAGATCAACTTACTCAACAAATTGCGTCATGTTATTGTTAAAATTTGGGGTAGAGATCTCTGGCTGTCGCCTACAGGACACAGCCACCTGGTGTTGATTTTTGTCGTGTTTTTGCAACATTATTATTGCTGGTGGTGTCCGGGTGTCTGGGTCTATGACAGAAGAGATTAATATGATATCTGGATGTGTGACAAGGTAGACTGATTTGCTGACTAGGAATGTGGCAAAGTTGATTGACTCACTCACTAACTGTTTGACAAGGTAAATTAATGTCCTATGTGGGTGTTTGATGGGGTTGATGACCTTTATCTGGATATCTGATTGTAGTAATACTTATTACTTAACTGACTCTGTGTATTAACAGCTGCTGAGCACACATCATTAGAATATGATTCACGTTTTGGGTTACTAAGTTGTATTAAATGGCTCTCATTTTAAAATGAGAAATGCGTACATATATGCTATGATGATAATACAAAGTTTATAATAAACTCACAGTTCTTACGAACCAGAGGGCTGGTATATTATAAATCATATCAGCCTAAACATATGTTTGGCAGCCCTAATGGGGGCTTTAATTCTCACCATTAAATATGATTTCATCTGAAATTTCATTTAAATCTTTACTTATACTGTTATCAACTGTCCTTTACATAATCCCGAGAAGTTGTTGTCACGGTACTACTGGAGGACTCATCAGACGATATCGTGTCTAACAGGCTAATTCAATATTCCACAACATGATGTTGAAATAATCCAAGCTATTTTTTAATAATGTGAAGCCATCAATAACTCCAAAACTCTATAGACTACTTTTCAAACCATGAGAGGTAGTCTTGATCTCGCTATCCCAATTCCAACGACTTTCATTTACCTCTGGCTAAGCATGTGGATTACCTATCGCATCAAGGCAAGTGACCACGTGTTCATAAAACACACCAAATGTTTCCAAACAAGAATGTCTTTTCAACCAGCGTGTCTTACACAACCCATTAAGTATATCGTGGCGAGTATTGGGCAATATTGTTCGAGTCCAAACTCCAGGAATATTTACCCCCTATAGACCAGTCACTGAGTCTTCGGCAACTATTGAAGATACACGTAATTCACTATGAATGTTTAATGGCTTTTTAGTTCTCATATAAAAAAAGGTATTGCACAAAGATAAAGAAGAGTATATACAAGATAAAGTAATTAAAACATATATTGATGTCACCATCTGTCAAGATGTTGGCTTGATTAACTGATTGTATCGCACGGCCACAAGCATACATGCAAATAACAGAACAACAGGATATACCATAATAATTATTTACACGACAAACTACGGCATATCAAAACTTAACTAATCACAGTCATATGCATTCGTACAAAATCTTAGATCTGATTACAGTTCTGTCACTGACTGACCCGAGACTCGACGTGACCTCTGATACGACGACTCCGATGACAGATATTCCGACGACCGTCGTTCCAACGACTGACGTTCCGACGACTGACTATGATGCAGCTGCTGACATAGCGATATACCTACAGTTCTAATTACTGAGACCCGACATACACTAACTCATACGACAGCTACAGCCAGACAAACACGGTAACTGACGTCACAGGCACAGAGTAATTAACTCACACCACGCTATAGTTAATAGACTACAAATCAAAAGAAACATGAAATTTAGTAATACAATTCAGACAATACTTGGACTAAAACTATTCGCGTATTACACATCAAAATACACAAACACACGGATAACATTTAGCCTCGATATACCTATAATTTGCTCATGGTATGCTGTCAATTCTGCCATCCACCCGAACATTTTCCAACCAGCTACAAATACACATAGAATATTCTGTAAATTTCACAATCACATGTAAACTCCTTATAGTAGTAAACTTCTTATAAATCTAACTAGGATGGAGTTGTAAACAGAAAAATACAGGACGCCAAAGTTAACAATAGCTTACCCCAGTGAAACAATAGATCATATAGTGCAACAATGCTTAACTACAACGACTGAGAAAATCGGCATACACGTTCTGTGGGCCTTTAATATACTTAACTCTCATTTGATACGGTTGTAGTAGCAATGGCCATCGCATAATACGATCATTTGCAACGCGGTTTCGATTCATGCATATCAACCTTAAATGATTAGTTTGCACGGTGAACACGCGACCATACAGATACTGGTTAAACATTTGGACAGCGTACAATACTGCCAAACATACCTTTTCGATAATGGAATAAGCTTTCTCACGTGGTAGCAATGTTCGCAACAGGCAACAATTCACCATCATGTGTTTGCATAAGGGCGCATCAGTTGCATCAACTTGTAATATGAAACGCTTTTCAAAGTTAGGCATTTGTAAAACTTGCTCTGAACTTGTTCGTGACATTCATTCCACTCGACAAGATTTGGTTTACTTTTCTTTGTCAGACCTATCAATGGTGCTATTATTGTAGCAAAATTGGGAATGTGATCTCTATAATAACTTGCCAATACATAGAATGATCTTACCAATCTCTTTGTGGTCGGTCTTCTAGCTTTTCTGATTTTGTTGATATTATCAGATTGCATTTGAACCGTACCTGTACCAATCATGTGACCGATATAGTCAAATTTGTCAAAACCAAACATAAACTTTGAGACTTTTATTGTCAAACCTCTTTTGCCCAATCTAAACAGTAATTCACATAACAGTTTCAGCTGTTCCTTCCATGAATTGGTATGGATCAACACATCATCTATGTAGCTACTAACACTTGTCATACCAATTTTTGCATCATCCGATTAAATGTCGCCGCAGCGTTCATCAAACCTAATGGCATTCGCTTGAATTGGAAACATCCCTGATCCGGACTAATAAAAGCGGTCTTAGTGCGATCTTCCCTGCGAGTGGATATATGCCAGTAATCTTTAGAAATGTCGACCTTCGTAAGATACCTAGTTTCTTTGAGCTTTGCATATATATATATCAATTGGCTTTGGCATGAATTCAGGATCAAAGACTGTAACACGATTATAATCATCGCAGAATCGATCTGAATGATCCCTTTTCCGGACTAGTAATATAGGCGATGCGTACGAAGATTCAGATCGTTAAATCACGTCTAGTTTTCAATCAGCCAACATTGTTTTAGTATTTGCATGGGACCCCGCACATATCTCCAATACAACAACTCAAACGGCGAGAAGCCTGTACTCATTTGTGGAACTGCACGGTATGCAAACAATAACGGACTCAAATAATTATCCCAGTCTTTTGGTTTCTCCACAGTGAGCTTTTTGAGCATGTTTTTGAGAGTACCATATTTTTTTGGACTAAGCCATTGCAGATTGGGTTGGTACGGTGTAGAGAACCTTTATATGGACAACAATCTATTCACCCCATTCATCACCGATGAAGTGAACTGTGACCCCATATCACTTAGAACTTCGCCTGGGAACCCTACACTACTGTATACACTTACTAATGCCTCGGCTACATCTTCTGTACAAATTTGTTTAAATGGAACCGCTTGAAGGTACCGAGTAGCATAATCTGCGATGGTTAGTATATATCGAAAACCACGTTCAGATACAGGACTGATTGATCCTACAAGATCGATTGCAATACGCTTGAACGCAGTCTCAATTAAAGGCATTTCACCCAAAGGTAATTTCATCACTTTACCCTTTGGAAGTGTCCTCTGACAACTATCGCACGACTTACAATATCGTTTAAAATCACCCTCGATTCCAAGACAATAGAAACACAATTATATCGGATTTTTGGTTTTCTGAATACCCACGTGACCCGCTAGGATACCATCATGTGCAATCGTCATAACTTGGGTACGTAATAATTTCGAACTACTACTTGACGCAACACTTTGCCACCATTTACTAGTGGCGACTGAAACTAACGTTACAAGATATCACCTTCATGTGAAAACCAATGTACATTTTTACAACGTTTTCGCTTATCTGTGAGGTCCTTAACTTTATCCTATAACTTGTCATCTTTTTGTAATTGGACTAGGTTTTTAAGATTGACGACATTTAACACATCTGACTGGGTTACTTTTAAAGGTTTCAATGGTTTGGAAGCTCTAATGGCTCGCGTCATTACAAATGAACCTTTAATTGCGTCACCAGCCTTGCGTACACCAGGTATATTGCCAACCACCAAATCATACACTGGTGGCTTCATGAACATCCCTTCAACTGAATTACCTAGGAAGTAGGGTTTACCAATGTCGATTTGGACCATAGCAACCTTCAGTATGGACTCCTCTATTTACATACAACGCTCTGTTTTATTTAATAATTGATCATCATTGATCATACTCCTATTGACAGCTACTCCAGAACACCCTGTATCACGCAGCATATCGACCATTACATCGCCTACTAGACCTTTTGTAACTGGCATATCTTTACTAACTACACGACATGCTCCACTGAATATCGGCAATACTTTACCACATGCTAGTTTTAGCTCAGATTCACCAACGCACTCACAATTCGTATTGTCATTAATGAGAACATTACGCGCACCTATTTGAACACATGCATTGCCCTTTTGAATTGGTGAGCTCTGTGTAAATATTCCGTTTTGTTCCTCACAAAAACAACTTATAGCTGCGGATGCAGTTTGATATGTTGAAGTGTCACGTGTGCTATATGTCCAATTTATGACAATGATAGCATACCTACAATGTTTTACTGGGTGGAGCTGGACTACTACAACAATCCGGTGACTTATGTCCAGGTTTATTGCAACGGTGGCATATAATCTCCTTGCCATTAGTTTTTGACCTACATTCACGCTAAGGACAAGTGTTTGTTTGATTGTTGTTTGTTTGTGTTGTTGCTGTTTTGACTTCATTTGGAAGCGGGTTAATTAGTCTTGCTATAAAATATCACATTCAACAAAGCTTGGGTAAAAAAGGAACATTGTTTAGGAAATCAGAACGTAAATATAAACACATTAAGCGTTATTTTTAAATTAGCACTGATATTATAATAGGAAATATTGTTATCAATATATTGAATGATGGCAATATTCTGGAATACTCTGGTATTTCATGACGTAAAAGAGCCATGTCTTGACATAACATACCAAAACAACATAACAAACTAAATGTCTGGACAATAAAATATCAGGAAAGGCAATAAATAGCTACATGAAACTGGCGCATAAAACAGACTTAGTGTGACCTAGATAAAGCTGACTCACCTAGATACTGCCGTCGGGTAACCACAGGTAACAATAAAAGAGACAAACTTTGCCGTCAATACTTTCCCTCTATCGCACCTGTTATTTCATCAGCAAGACAGTTAAATATTTTCGAGCATATTCCGATGCTGTGGTTCTTACTATTTTACGACAGATAACATTTAAGCGTGCAAATTGACAGCTGGCTATTTTAAAATGATATAAATGTTTCATAGTTTTATATTAGTCCAGGGTAGCTTTTAAACATACATAAAATTAACACTGGCCGTTAAATAAATGTCACGTACAAAGATGAAGAAGGGTATTCGCAAGTTCATTTAATTAAAACATATATGTATGTTGCAATATTCAAATTACATAATTAATAAGAAGAAGAAGAAGAAAATGACACATTACTTTAATATCGACACTTGTTACATAATATTAGGCGTCATAACTGGAAAACACCTGAAAAGTATCAAATAATATATTAGTTGTCGTAGAATGATCTCCTCCCGATTCATAACGCACCCAGAAATGACGCTGTTATTTCAGTCGATGAAGTAAGACTGTAGCCACATTACCAAGCTGTTGCAGTGCCTGCATCTGCAGTTGAACCAATTTAAGTTCATTGTGCGACCAGTCGTACCACCGATGATACGATGACTTACGATGACTTACGATTACCTACGACCAGTCTGGAGATCACAACAAACCTGCCGATTGGTCGAACGTCTGCTAAGTCCCAAACAATCGCACGGCTACTTTAATCGTACGATCTGATGTGACTGGGGCTTTAGTGTTGGCTTTAATGTTATAATGCAATAAAATATCAAAATTATTTAGTTAAGGCCGATACGGTTTCATTGGTTTTACTGTAGAAGAATGTGTCATACATATCTACGTTTTGTTATATAACTCGTGTGTAATGTTCATTGTGGAATGATTCAGATAGATGTGGACGTCACGGTCTATTCCATCCATCATTGGCAGTAATTGTAGAGCTTTGACACAGATGTGTACGGTGAACCATCCCAGTATAGCTTCTTCAGTATATCTAAAGTTTTATATATATATATATATATATATATATATATTGTGTGTGTGTGTGTGTGTGTGTGTGTGTGTGTGTGTGTGTGTGTGTGTGTGTGTGTGTGTGTGTGTGTGTGTTTTATGGTACATATAAAGAGGCAACAGGCACAGAGCATCAACATATCTAAACATCCTTCGAGACCTACTTCCATAAATCAAAATACAAATACAACTATACAAACATTAATCTAAAAATAAAATGTTCCATACCTCCACATATTGATAAATGTGTGCGTATACCTAAGCATGTGGCTGGTCTACTCATCAGCCTGTGGGAACCAGCTAATTCGCTTTTCGTACGCGACAAATATGTCACGCCCACAGGAAAGCGGCTACATGCAGGCTACGTACAAAAAGCGGAAGCACGTAAAACACATACCATTTGATACCACAGCTCGCAACAAACAAACACGTGCGCGTGGTTCAATGGTGAGTTGCTACATACATATCATAAACTATTTTGACACCACAGTTTACATTCAACAGTAATTTTCTGTGGTCCAAAAGAAGCCTGTATATAAAACATTTCGACATCTCAGATGCTGACCTCAGCTTTATTCTGGGTTCGAATAACTGAATAAATCCTACCTATATGAACCATGTATCAATACACGTCCGACTGGTCTGGCGTCGAAGTTCTTCTCTAACCTAAGTGAAAATCTAAGCCTTATATATACCCTCAGCGTGTTAAGTTAAAGGAAAGTGGATACATGCAGGCTACGTACAAAAGTGGAAGCACACAAAACATACCGTTTGACACCACAACTCGCAATAAACAACACGTACGTGTGGTTCAATGGCGAGTTAGTATATACGTAAGACTACTACTTTGTCACCACAGTTTACATTCAACAGTAAAACAACACTTTGACACTACAGATGCTGACTTCAGCATTATTCTGGGTTTGAATAGCTAAAGAAATCCTACCTATATGAATCATATGGGTAGAAGTCCGACTGGTCTGGCGTTGCAAGTTGTTCTCTAACCTGAGTGAAAGGTTAGGCCTATTATAGGCCATCGGCCCGTTAACAAACATTTCAAATTGTTGTACAAGTGAGACAATGCACACTTCCTCCATATGGAAGCAGTGAACTGATTTATCTAACAAAACAAAGTAGCAATATTGCACAATGGATTATTACTGGGGTAGAATAAAATATCGTCTCAAACCTGAGTAAATACTATGATTTACTCATACCCTAAAACTAATCCTCATTGATTTCCGTTCATCACTAAGTGAATTTTCATCCACGTCTAATTTAGCGTCCCTAAGTATATGCAGTTAGGTGTGGTGGAATATAAATTAAAGCTCTTATGCTCTTGATTTATTTACCCTATGTTGAGAACGGTAGATTTCAGCGAGATCTCTGATACTCCGAATGACACGTCGGGATTATAATAGCTATACATTCAACAATTTTCCTATATCAGGGTAATCTATTTACTCATAATATGTGGGGAGAAACTCACATGGAAATGCCTGCCGGAGTAACAAATAACTCCAGCAGCGTAAAACCATCAAACAACATTGTATTAATTAATAAGTCGTTTAGCCAGACCATATAAGAGGACAACAATACAGATTCTACAAATTAATAGAGTTAAACATGTTGTAATAACGACATAACTTTCTTGCATTGGTGTAATAAAGGAATGTGGATCGACATAGGTCTGATATTTGGCACGCGCAATGTGTATGCTAGGATAAATATATAGTGGCACTGGCTCAGAACGTCAACAACTCTAAATATCCTTTGAGAGCTCAATCTCCATAAAATATAAATATAATTAAAACAATACATACATACATCTAAATATATACACCTCCACATATCGATACATATATACCTAGACCTGTACATGTGTCTGGGCTATTCATCAGCCCGTGGGGAAAACTAAAGCGCACTTCGTATGCGACAAACATGTCACGCCCACTTGAAAGCGCCTACATGCACGTTTGCGTACAAAAGGGGAAGCACGTAAAACATACCATTTGACACCACAGCTCGCAATAAACTAAATATGTACGTGATTCAATGGCGAGATACTACATACACAAGATCACTAAACAAATCCTTCCTAAATGAACCATATTGATAGACATCCGACTGGTCTGGTGTCGCAAGTTGTTCTCTAACCTGAGTGAAAGGTTAGGCCTTTTATAGGAAATCGGCGAGTTAACCAACATTACAATTTGTTGACTAAGCTAGACAAAATACACCAACTCCATATAGAAGCAGTGGAGTGATTTAGCAGAGATGGCTATAGTAGTGGTAGACATTGGAATTGTCGATAAACATTATCTGATACCACTGATCTTGATTAATTCCTTTTTGACCATCACGTGGTCCAGGTTCTATATGACACAGCAAGCAATTGACTTAGGTTGAGTTCAACCAGGTCCTGAAGGCCAAGTGGATGGCTCCCGCGTCGATGACTTTGGGTACTTCGAAGGGTGATACCTTTAATCACGAATGATCGCAGAGGAGGCCGTAGAGGTAACCTGTTGCTCGTCATGACTCGATGCTATATTATTAATAAATAGTTCCTTGATTGTATTGAAACGACTGTGTTTTTGTATTTTATACATAGTGATTATAACATAGCAGGTATAGATATTGATTGCATTACTACCGTTTTGATTCGGAGAAGGAATCGGAGAAGTTACTAACTTAATTGACCATGATGTACAGTTATTCCTCCCGATGAAATATGCCCGTACAGCATTTCAGAAATGGATAGATGTTTGTCGTCGGCCGAGATATCTTTGAGGTTCGAGCTTGTAGTAGGGCAATTAAGATTTAAATCCTATTCTATGATTACTCTCACAAATTAAGGTATAGGTGAACCCCTCTCTACCCAAAATAACTAATACCAATTGAAGGGGTATTATCATCCGATATTTTCTAGGTTTTCGCTTCAGGTTTGGTCCCCGTGGCCGCTCCAATTTACAACTACAGGATTTGGGACTGACCTGTAGTTCAACCAACGAAATCCATTCTGATAGACGCGGTCTTGACAAAGAAGTGCTGTAAACTAAGACGAGCTAATGAAAAAATATAATTCAACTTCTTGGAAAACCTTTGACGAGGCAAAATGAAGCGGAACTGATGACTCATTCACGGCATCGAAGATCATATACTCAACTAAGAAGACAAATGAGTCTCCTATCCCACGCCTGTGCTATCCAACAAGGATGGAATAAAAATGTTAATAATTTACGGCATGAAGTGATCCGCCAGAGCTTAGTGGCCGACCAAAAATACATAGGCCATGTCCTTGTCGTTGGATGACTGGCCAACAGATCCACAGCCAAATCACAAGTAAGATAATTTCGATCCCTTGTGCTTCCAGGATCACCCACATGTATGTCATGATACGAACATTTAGAAACTTCGTGCCTTCCAGCCTGAAATCCTGTAATATATCGAAGTTAAAAGTAATTTCTCTCTCTGGAAAATTTACGTGGAGAACTCCGATTTAAGTTTGCTCTGTGAAAGACATCCCATCCGGATCGTAATGTCCCAAACGGTGATATCAAAAAGTGTGTCCAGTTGCCATTAAGCTCGTTCTAGACCATGGTTTGGGCCTTTGACACGTCAATCCATTTTTCGGCACAGCATCAAATTGGATGTTGAAAGCTAGCCAGGCTGTATCCAGGGTGAAAGTTGTAATAGTATTGTAGGATCACATATTTAATTAAAACACATAATTAACGCATAACATATTTTATTTATTATAGCAAAATGAAATTATTTAGTAAGCAATACATCATAATTATATTTTACAACATCGATTTCATCTTATTTTGTAGGAAAATGTCATTTAAAAAAAGATTCAAATAATCTAAATAGGCATAACACATGCTTCTTAAACTAAATCACCAAAAAAGGGATAATACTAAGTCAATATTATCAATTTGATAACATGGTGTTGTCTTTCACTGAACATATCATTTAAGTTAACAATGGCCTATGAAATAGATAATTGATGGCGCAAACATAAACCAGAAATAGTCTAATCTACAATAATAAGCAATTATATAATTCCGATTAGAATAAAAAATTTCAAATAATCACTTTAAAATACAAAGGATATCTGACCCCATCAAAAGTTTAGTTTCGACACGCACACACACACACACACACGCTGAGAGAATGAGAGGCAGACAGAGAGAGAGGGGGAGGTAGAGGGAGAGAGAGAGAGAGGCTACGTGCAATAAATACCCTTTGCAAAAAATAGCTTGATAAAGAGTAGGGTTTAAACTGTGGCAAGCAAAGTAAAAATGTTTTACACAACACCTGCTATTGTTTAACAAATAAAGACTAATTGTATGTCAAAGAATTTTCAGGTTGTTTTATTTTATAATCTATAATTGTGAAACAAAGAAGACGTACACAGTTTCTCAATATGGTCCGATATTGTGATTCGTGTATTAGATATAAGTACATACTTTTTTAGCTCAAGTGTTATATAATTAAGCTATTAACTGGCTGCATCTAGAATATAAAGGCTACTATACTTTAAAAAAACACGCATGCAGTTAGAATATCTAATATAATGAAATAAAAACAAATACATGGATAAACAATTATAAAATATTTCAAAACCCGATTCATTAGAGTTACTATTTTTTACCGCCTTGGACTTGTATAGAGAATAGTGCCACTTCCTATATCCATTGTACTATTTAACTGTCTCCCTCCTACCATCACTGGGGAAATCTAAACGAAGAGAAGATGTTACAATAGATAAAATAGAGACAAAAAGCTTTTGTTTCGAAAGATTTTCATAGATAGTACAATTAACATTTAACAACGGTCATTATTTACAACAGACAATTTCGTTTCAATAAACACCATAAGACTTCTACGTAGACAAACACACATTAACACGTGATGATCTACAACAGACAACTTTACAACACAGTCCACTACCCCATGTGACTGTGATAAACATGATGATAGAAAGGGGAATCCATACAATGGCAATGGCAAAGCAAACCTGAAAATAGTGTACATTATTACTTGTAGTAATAGTAGTATTATTAACAGTAGTAGTATTAACAATATTGATACTTGTTCTAAAAGAAGTAGGTTACTAATTCCGGTTATATTATAAGTAAATCATGTAACAAATATACTCATTGGGATCTATTCGGTTTTATTACATTTAGTAATATATGCTTCAGGGTCATCATTGAACAAATGATAAAGTATATTAAGACAAACATAACCTATGTAATTTCCTAATTATAGAAACTCAAAGGTGTAGGAAAGATTTAAAAACCATTGAAACTGATATTGTTCACGACAACAAATAATTATATTTCTTTACCAAAAACCTATCAGTATCAAAATATTCTTACGTTGTCATCTCTTGCTATAACTTCAAGCCAAAAAGTATATATGGAGACTCCAACAAATGAGAAACTACTAATAATACCCATGATGGACAACACGAGATGAGCAATTATCAAGCATCGATGTTTCTTTTTACCAGAAGCAATGGCGAAAGCCGCGGTAATGTAAATCTAAAACGATAACAGATAAATAATAACAAAGTAAATTGTCTGTTATCATTTTCTCGATTACTACTGATACACTACAAAAATAAAATATTCATAATAGAGGACTTTGTTTTAATAAGTGACGAATAGCTGAAGGAGATAAACCTACAAATAATCCACAGTATGTAGATGGATAAACGAAAAACATAAAATTTCCTATGCTGTCATATGACCATCTTCCTGCCTGTCTAACAAAGGCAAAGCCATTCAGGATTATTGCTATGGTTACTAACAATATGTTTATCACACCAAACGTCACCGACAACTTGCCATTATAGTCCTTATAAACATGTGACACGGGTGGTACAGCATGTACATAAATAATATGTGTCCCAGCTTGGTACTGAACAAGACTTTGCAATGTTAATCCAGAATAAGGTGGAGGACGAAAATCTTCTTGGTGTAACCATGTGGATCCATACTGGTTTTCATTATTTACTTGTGCTTTTGTCGTTTCAGCCATCTGTGTGTTATATAAGAAATATTTATTGAAAAAAGACACCCTATTCCATTATTAAAATTATTTTAATTACATAGCATACATCGTAAATCAAACATTATTTCATCTTCAAAATAAAGCAAAACCTATCTGGTATTGATTAATAAGAACTGCTAGGCATTATTTTATTTTCTATTTTTAGGTATCCAAGTTTCTCTGCAGTTACACATGTCCTGGGTATAATGCACTACACTTTGTCGCAGACAAGTCGAAAATTGTTAACATATTTCCATTATTTGATATACTGGGATATAAAAAAATCGAGTAATTCAGTTTACAGGGATAAAGGAAGCTACTTTTAAACCCGCTAATCCACGGAAGATCACCATTTCCATAACAACTTGCCTCTCGTATTTTTAATATCCTGTTAAAGATAGTGTCACATATATGTTAAAAATCAGTAGAAGTTATTCACAGGTTGTGGTAATTGACCGGTAGTTGTAATTCATTGCAAATATATATATATATATATATATATATATATAAAATATATATATATATATATATATATATATATATATATATAAACTGATATATTAGTTCATGACAAAAAGTACGCCTGTTAAATATTTGTTCATAAGGCGACTAACTTGATGACTAAGATATATAACCAGACACGATGTCCACTAAATCCAACCATATTGGTTCATGCAAATAGTCGATTCCTATAGTGTATTCCCTTCATATTATTAAATACATTAATCAATAGGTGATATAAAGCTAGAACTCCACGATAGGCCCATAACGTCAATATTTCTACATTGATCAGTCATGCGTTAACCGAAAAGCTATAAGTAATTCAATCTTACATAGTATACAGACATACACTTCAAGTATATGCTGAACAACAGAATCGATCAAATTATTACTTAATAAGATATACATCTGTGAGATCTGCCAGAATGTTGACTTTGTATTAAGACGTCAGTAATCTAAATTCTTAATTTTCTCTAATTCAGCGACACATTAATTATTAACACTGTTTTTGTTTGTTTGATTGTTGTTTGTTTGTTTGTTGTTGTTGTTGTTGTTTTGACTTCATTTTGAAGGGACGGTTATTAGCCTTGCAGATAAAATATCACAATCTTAAATTAGCATTGATATTATAATAGGAAATATTTTCATCAGTATATTGAATGATGGCAATATTCTGGTATACTGTGGTATTTCATGACGTAAAAGAGAGGTAAATCTCCATTATACCTGAATCATTCAGCAGTCGGGTATACCTGTTTATAAACAGCTATGTCTTGACATAACATATCAAAAGTGTGACCTAGATAAAGCTGACTGACCTAGAGACTGCCGTCAGGTAATCACAAGTAACAAGAAAATAGACAAACTTTCGGCGTCAATCCTTTCCCTCTATCACACCTGTTATTTCATCAGCAAGACAGTTAAATCTGATTATAGCTTCCTGCCTGTTTGAACATTTGATCACCTCTATGTCAGCAGCTGTCATATGAGAATATTAACCTAGTCTCTAGGTTTGTTGTCACTCTTCTTGGACTGTGTGATTGGCTTGGCTGCATAACGTCAGCAGAATTTGAGCCGTGCTGGGACTATTTTCGAGCATATTCCGATGCTGTGGGTCTTACTATTTTACGACAGGTAACATTTAAGCGTGCAACCAGACAGCTGCCAATTTTAAAATGTATTGCTATAGGGTGCCTTTGTATTTAGAGCCTGGTAAAGTGTATGAGGCGAAGAGAAGAAGAATATGATAATAACACATTACTTTAATATCGACACTTGTTACAGAATATTAGGCGTCATAACTGGAAAACATCTGATAATTTACCAATAATATATTAGTTGTCGTAGAATGATCTCCTCCCGATTCAGAACGCACCCAGAAATGACGCTGTTATTTCAGTCGATGAAGTAAGACTGTAGCCACATTACCAAGCTGTTGCAGTGCATCTGCAGTTGAACCAATTTAAGTTCATTGTGCGACCAGTCGTACCACCGATCATACGATGACTTACGATGACTTACGATTACCTACGACCAGTCTGGAGATCACAACAAACCTGCCGATTGGTCGAACGTCTGCCAAATCCCAAACAATCACACGACCAATTTAATCGTACGATCTGATGTGACTGGGGTTTTATTGGTGACTTTTATGTTATAATACAATAATAAAAAATCATTGGTTTTACTGTAGGAGAATGTGTCATACATATCTACTTTTTGTATATCTCTCCTGTGTAATGTTCATCGTGGAATGATTCAGATAGATGTGGACCGCAATGTCTATTCCTTCCTTCATTGGCAGTCAATGTAGACCCTTTGACACAGATGTGTACGGTGAATCATCCGAGTATAGCTTCTTCAGTATAACTACGTTGATAATTTGTCTTTTGTCAAAATACCATACAGTACAGATTACTATAGTGGTGATATAAAGGCGCTGGCACAGGTATTATACTTTTATTCAAACAGCAATTATAACTCCAAACTGGTTAAAATATATTTTAATTACATGTATAATGTAATAACGTGTATGGTTTAATTACCGTTATAATTAGAAAACAAATGGAAAAACCAAATTACAAAAATAATCCAGAAGAGTATAATCTAAATTCAAACAAGATACCATGATTGAAATAAACCAGGCTTCATCAATAAAAAGTAAGCCTAAAATGGAAAAGTAAAATATTAGTACACAGTATGAATAATATATTATTAATATAAGCATATAGCAGAATAAATTCATATCAATAATAGTAGCACCGATATAACATGACTTAACCCAATAACAATGACTGGTTTCGACCTATTCAAGTCTTCATCAGGCTGCAAAGATTGTCTTCTATACATCTACATATCAATACATAAATACATTCAAATCTTCTACATCTCCACATATCGAAACATATATACCTGGACCTATATATGCAGCGGCTACATGCAGGCTAGGTATAAAAGTGGAAGCACATAAAACATACCATTTGACACCACAACTCGCAATAAACAACACGTACGTGTGGTTCAATGGCGAGTTAGTACAGTAATTTTCCGTGTTGCAAAAGAACACTTTGACACCACAGATGCTGACTTCAGCATTATTCTGGGTTCGAATAGTTCAAGAAATCTTACCTATATGAACTCCGAATGGTCTGGCGTCGCAAGTTGTTCTCTAACTTGAGTGAAAGATTAGTCCTGTTATGGGCCATCGGCGTGTTAACAAACATTACAAATTGTTGTACAAGTGAGACAATGTACACCACCTCCATATGGTAGCAGTGAACTGATTTATCTATAAAAAACAAACAAAGTAGCAATATTGCACAATGGATGATTACTGGACTAGAACGAAATATCGTCTCAAACCTGAGTAAATACTATGATTTACTCATATCCTAAAGCTAATCCCCATTGTATTCCGTTCATCATTAAGTGAATGTTCAACCACGTATTTTAGTGTCCCTAAGTATATGCAGTTAGCTGTGATGGGATCTAAATTAGAGCGTTTATCCTCTTGATCTGTTTACCCTATTTTGAGAACGGTCGATTTCTGATACTGAAAATGACACGTCGGGTGTATAATAACTATACATTCAACAATTTTCCTATATCAGAGTAACCTACTTACTCATAAATAATAGGCGCTGAAGGGGTATTATCATCCGATATTTTCTAGGTTTTCGCCTCAGGATTGATCCCCGATGCCACTGCAGCTTACAACTACATAATCTGGGACAGATCCTATAGTTCACTCAATAAGGTCCACTCTGATAGACGCAGTATTGACAAAGTACTGTAAACTAAGACGATTTTGATACTAAGATATACAAATATCAAGTAATTCAATGCACAAAGATAAACGAAGCTACCTTTAAAGCCAGAACCCATGGGGGAAGTCCGAATCACCATTATCATAACGTAACTTGCCTCCTTTTAATGTCCCGATGAAGTTACCAGGAGTGTGTTCATAATCAAGTAATTCACCAGTAGTGGTAAATCACCGGTAGTTGTATTTCACTGAAAATAACTGGATAGTTCATATTATTATTATAATAATTTAATCTTATTTCAGATATTACGGGATTTCAGCAAATAATGAAAACAATGACAGCTGAGTTATGCCGAAGCCAAAGTGTGTGTGTATTTTATTATGAAAGATTATATTTAGCAATAAAGTTATGTCAACTGCAACCATATGTCAATAACAACCCATATTAGCCTCCATTAAATATGTCTACGTTTGAGAGATGACGTCATCCGCACCTGGCAAAGCACATAAGGCTCAGTCCGTCACGCTTGAGTTCACTCTGCCAACGACTGGTACAGAAAGTGGCAATAACTTGTTCGGCAAAAGTAAATCTCCATAAAAACCTTTCCCCTCCCAGCCAATCTTTATCCTTTTGCAATAGGACAAAAACATGGCCTATTCCATATAATAATCTGATCGTCATGATAACATGCGCGGATTTAGTTGGACATCTTTATAAATGCTTTGAAACATTGGTGGAATGTATAGTATTTCTTTTGGAAAAATTGTTTAATCAAGTTCAAATTTCTCATGGATCTTAAATTAAAATAATCAAAGAAATCTTTAAAGGTATCAGGAAAGTGTGATTGCTGATATTATTTCGGTCATTCTTAAGACTCCTTATGAACAGTCTAAATACGTGATGAATCCTCATCTGTGACCGTTTTCACAATGTATTCTAATCAATATATTTGTACATATGTATTACTTTAATACTACTTTATGTTTATGTACTATATATTGGCTATTGAGGGCAAGTAAATAGCTTTAAAAATATCAAACTTCAGATTCAACAGCAGGTTGACATCGAACTGTTAGGTAACTAAACTAGGTCCTGTAACAAGTTCATAATTAATAAATAAGTAAATACACGTAAATTACTATCTTCAGGGGTAAACTATTTATTCCTTCCCTTTATTAATATACCAACTCACATAAGACACTTTTAAAATGCGTCTCTGGCAGTGACCACCTTCAGTGTATTTCGGCTCCATCTTTCCGTACTGCTCCCCTGTGAGTGGTGGGGAGGAGGTTTCTCAACCACTCCAACATAGAGGTTGTGCCGAATAAGCGACAGCCTGGGGATTCTCACCGAACAAAAATGCCAAAAAGAGAATAAATTACAGTCGTGGTGCCTGGGATTTAAACACCCAAGTCAGATCACGGCAGTAGTGAGAATGTTTAGATTAATTATCTAAGCAGCCCTATTTATAGCTATTTTCCAATTGTTGTACCTTTCTTCAAAGTAATACTATATAAATTTTATATCCCAATTGCCACTGTCTTCAAAGGTAATTGTGTACAACTGAAAGGCATCATGAAGTGAATACTGTTAAAACTTATAGCTTAATTGCTATTAAAAATCTGATATCTGCGCTAAAGCAGAGTGAAATAGCGTCTTAGCTTCGGTACTGCTAACACTATATGTTAACATATTCAAACCAGACATAATGTCTGCTATTCAAACTAATATTGTAATAATATGTTTAAATGTTATTTATTACAAGCAGACTAGAGCTAGCCTTTAATGCCATAGTACAGGATGAACATAACTGGATCTAGGAAAGATAATTCTATTCTCACGTACTAATACGCTGAGTTTTTATGCAACAAACGTTGTTATACAAAACACAACAAACATGCGAGCTGTGCCCAATCCCACCGATCGAGATGCGATACAGTGTTTCTATTCCTGAGTCATGACTGTTTGATGCTTAAAGAGCATACTGTGCATGTTAGAGTCATTTAAATGCTGGATAATCAGGCCAAACACTTAAACGGCGTCCCTCCAAAGACGCAAATAGTGCACGGAATATACAGTTCTATATCAACTTTTCTTAGAATGCGCAGACCTGGAAACATACAATCTCCACGCACAGAATAAGGAACATCTCAACCGCAGCATAATATGCCTTGTGATATTTGCTGGCGGGTCAAATACCTCATAAACATACAAATCCAAAAAATACTATGACCTACTCGTCATTATTATGAAATGTACCACTGTGCTACAACATACCGTTATGACGAATTGCCGTTCTATATATTAACATTTTCAAATCAGACCCAATGTCTGCTATACGAACTATGATTATAATATAGGGTTTTATTAATAGCAAGGCCACTAGAGTTAGTCTTGAATGTCATAGTACAGATTGGACATAGCTGGACCTAGGAAAGCTAAGTCTATTCTAAGATACAACTAAGGTGAATTTTATATGCAATAAAGTTGTTATATATAACACACCAACCACACGAACTGTGTCCAATACCACCACTCGAGATGGGATCCAGTGTTTCTATTCCTGAGTCATGAGTACTTATAATGCTTTAAGAGTGTACTCTGCCTGATACTGTTATTTAAATGCTGGATAACCAGGCCAACCATCTAAACGGCGTCCCTCCAAAGACGCAAATAGTGCACGGAATATACAGCTCTATATCAACTTTTCTTAGAATGCGCAGACCTGGAAACATACAATCTCCTCGCACAGAATAAGGAACATCTCAACCGCAGCATAATATGCCTTGTGATATTTGCTGGCGGGTCAAATACCTCATAAACATACAAATCCAAAAAATACTATGACCTACTCGTCATTATTATGAAAAGTTACATCTTCGCTTTAGCAGACCGTTATGGCGGAATTGCCGTTCTATATATTAACATTTTCAAATCAGACCTAATGTCTGCTATACACACTATAATAATAATATCGGGTTTTATTAATAACAAGGAAACTGAACTTAACCTTGCATGTCACATTACAGACTAGACATAACTGGACCTAGGAAAGCTAATTATATATATATATATATATATATATATATATATATATATTAAAAAAGTAAACAGTCATTATGTGTTCAATCCAGCTGTGTCTTCTATATCCTAGTTTAGTCAGTCACTGGTCTATCCATTATTTTAGACAATACTGGGATATACGATTCACCTTTATGGTGTTCAATGTGTCATTATCAATAGCAGCTTCACCACTGCTTTTTGAAGTATGTTGGAGAACGGTTACACTGGGCAATGATAGATTGACCTACTATTCTTTTTCAAAATAGATGCTATTGTCTAAAGACACTATTTCGTCATATAAGCTGATATTTATTTGCATTAAAGATTTTAATAACCTTGTTTAAAATGTCACTGTATAAGGCTGTGGATACTACTCTCTTTGGAATGGAAAGATGAACAATTGTTATATGCAGCAATCAGATCCTCTTTCTTTTGTTAATCAGATAGGGCTACTTTCCTTTTTATTTCTATGGCGTAATTTGTGCACAACAGAGAATTGATATGTATCAGTTATTGTCTTATTGGGATAATTATCAAGTGTAAGTTGGCTTATCAGTTAATCCAACTTCTATTCTAGACATTTTTGAAATTTGAAAGTTATGTTACTCTATTAAATTGTCCCATTTTATGAAGGGACCAGGAAATATAATAATAGTGTATATTTAATCAAGCGCTCTTACAAGCAGCTGTAATGACGGCCCTTCAGCTATTTCTCTATACCTATGATATCGGGTATATTTCGTGATTATTATTGTTGAACGTTTGGTTACTGGCCTTTGATCTAGCGGCCTAAGTTAGACCATACCTAAGGCATTTGACTGAGGCACTGATTACTGGTTTATTTATCGTTATATATCAACAGCAAAATCACAAGTTCAACGGCGATCATATATGAGGTGATGCACATCGGATATCCACAGCTTAAAACGACATTTTATACGATTTTAATAAGTGTTAATGCATTGAAGTGGCAGTGATCTTTTCCCTTACATTATCGTCCAATGTATGCCTGTGTTTGTGTTTGCGAGTTGACGTCATTAGCACCTATATCTCCGTCAAACCGTCATGCTTGAGTGAATACTGTCGACAAGTACCTATTACTAAAATGACCAGAGCAAATGGAAGTTCACTGCTCGGCAGAAGTAAAGCTCAGTCAAAACATGGCACACCCCAAAGCCAATTTCTATGATGTTGCAATAGGACACAAACAATAAATATTCATACAATGGTCTGACTGTTATGATAACAAAGGCTTTGAAACATTAGAGGAATGTGCGGAATTTCTCATGGGAAAACACTCCTTCCCAAGTGAAGACGATATTTTGGTTCATACGGCCCAAGCCAGTATCTACCTCAAGCAGTTTACGGAACAACAAGCCACAAATCGTACTAGTGATGAAACAAGTGACAGACGTGTGCTGACTGAAGCAGATGTTGTCCACAGTGTGAAAGATCTGACAGAGCTTTCCACCATAAGTGCCAACCATTATCCTGACGTGTTTATTAAGTCAATAGAAGTTATCTTTCACTACTCTGTTGTGGACATTCAAAATATAATCAACCTATCTACCTATAATACCCTATCTACTATTCATAAGAAGCTATATGAAAGAGTGACAAAATATTCTTGGAGCAACTACAGGACACACCAAGAAATGAGGCCGAATCGGGTTTTTTCACACGCTCAATAAATATAGCTACTTGGTACAATGGCTAAGATTGTTCATAGGATGGATAATACGGAGGGGGAACTATGGGAGATGAAATCTGCCAGATGTACCAAATGTGCATGTACATGTAACTCCACCAAACATAATTCTGAACCATTACCAGATCATGCTACTTCTTTTTGAAGTGCAGTATGTCAGTGATGACACAATTGGTGAGGAATCTATTACTCCTGATGCCATTGAGAGCGGCATTGTATTGCACAGCAAGATCACTCCCAACAACGAAAGAGTGTAATGATGAAGCATCCACACCATTCATCACGGTATCAAAAAGGAAGTCGCGCATAAAATCTGATGGTATAAAGTTTTAAAATGGCAACCAAGGAGATTCGCGCATCATATCTGCAAAGTCTCAGAAAATAACCCAAACGGTACAGATCTATATTAGTGGTGTACCTAGCAGTGTCACAGTGGAAGACATATCTTTCTTGAACTTGTTGATATTGGAGTAGATAGTAAGAATATCAGCATCCGGGTCCTCCAGCAGAAGGACACATGGAAATCCTTTGTGGCTACTATTTCACAAGTCAGGGAACTAACTATTTATGACAGTCCAACATGGCCAAAGGATATTATTGTACAGCCCTTTCGAGACACTGCTGGGAGCCGAGACAAAGGGCACAGCTCCCAAAAGCGTTCAAAACCCCAAAAACAGTTCACATGATATCCAGAAACACAGCAGATCCGGGTGGCAAATACCATGAATACAAAACCCGAAGATATGAGTGGCGACCAGAAGAGGATTCATAGAACAGCAGATTCCGACGACAGAGAGAGTCATACCACGATTATTATGAGCCCAGAGTCTATAATAACAGGTACGCCAATTATGATAGACAGTCATGGTGGGATAACTATGATGAGGAGTTCCCAGATCTCTACGGAGGAAGCCATATCAGATACAAATACTAGGTAAATTTCCTACACGATTATCAGTTTTAACTGTCCTGGCATGAAAAACTCATATGGTATGGTTCTAAATGCTATGAAAGACGTTGACTGTATATTTCTGTGTGAGACCTGGCTGAGGCGAAACGAACTGCGCACGGTTACCAATGATATGAACAAGATGAATTATTGGTGTGACATGAAGTCCAGTATTAATCCTGAAGTTGTGCTCGAAGGGCGCCCTTATGATGGCGTTGGGATGATTTGCAAAAAGATACCAGGTGTATGTTATATATCCCTGAGCACTGGCAATGACAGAATATCAGTGATGCAAATTGTTATCAATGAAAAGGTTTATTTAACAGTGAGTTGGGTGTATAGGCCTCATTATGATGGAACTGTGAACCAGATAGCTCAGTACATCCAGACACTAGAAGATGTTCAATGTATCACAGACTGTAATGATCCATCTCCAGTGATGATTCTAGTGGATATGAACGTCTCCATGTCACGTGCGAAATAATTAACTAGAAATTGGCACAGACGACGTTCATTTAATCATCACAGTACATTGTTATATGATTTATTTTGTCAAAATGATCAGTACTCGTGTAATTGATTTAAGCAGAAAGAGGATTATACATACAGTAAGAATAATATAACATCGTATATTGATCGTGTTTTCTTTTCCAGACATTGTCATGACAAAATTGTTGATTGTTCCATGTGAGATGCCAAATGTGGTTATTGATCATTTGCCCCTACAGACGACAGTAAGTGTTGATGTGTGTAATGAGCCGCAGTGCAAGATACCAGCTAGATTTGTCACTAGATATCCAAGGATTGACTGGTCAGACGACAGTCAATGTCGAATGTACGCCATACAACTTGTAGTGCATGAAGCTGTCAGTCAGATGCAAGAACAGAGACACAATGCTCGTCATGGCAAGCATTTCATGAAACACTGGTGGACCAACGACTGTCTCCAAGCAAGGGATAAACAGCGGTTTTGGCAGCTCATTTGGACATCTGCTGGTCGTCCCGGTGAAGGCCAACTCTTAGTATCACGTTTGTCGTAATGCAGTGAGCTCAACCATTCAAATGTCATATAGACAATTTGATTTTTACTTTGGAACACGCAGTTTGAACAACTTTTGGAACCTTCAGGCTCTACAGTGTCTGATATCAAGCTCGATACCCTGCATAACTATTATTTTAATAGGTTCTGCTCTGATACCTGAGATAGAAGTGATGACATCAGGAAAGCTGAGGCATCTGTCAGTGCGAGATACTTAGCTCTGAAGGACACAGTGGAGACCCATCACACCATGAGACAGTCTGACCTTTTGCAATATGTGGAGATAACTGTCATTTGCAGCATGCTGACATTATGCATCCCATTTGGAATTGTAGCTGACTCTTTTACTCAAGGACTACTCATCCCCCTTCTAAAAAACGAAACCATTGACCCAACTATTCCAAAGCACTACAGACCCATAGTCCTTTCAACAACCTTCTCAAAACTCCTAGAAATTCATATCCTTAAAGAATGCGGGGAACACGAATTTCATGATCTTCAATTTGGTTTTGTTGGCAACAGAGGCACAGCAATGACAGCTGCACTAACCCATGACATTATAGACTACTGTATAAATAACAAATTTCCTATATATGTTTGTGCACTTGACGCAGAAGCAGTTTTTGATGGAATTCCCCCATGCGATAATTATGTTGGCGAATACTTGTGTTCTGGTACAGCAAACTGGTGATAGAACATTAGTGAAGCTGTCCAGATCTGCAAGGGAACCAGACAAGGCGGACTATCCTCTCTATTTATATTCAATCTGCTTTACCAAGACCTTGTTTATATTTTATCAAATAAGAACTGCGGAATATCAATCAATATTATGACCTACAATTTGTGTTGCTACGCTGATGATATGCTGCTGTGTAGCCTCAGTGTGCCTGGTCTCCAAACATTGATTGAAGATGCGAATATGACTGTATCACCAGACATGGATTGCGTTTCAATCCGTCTAAGGCGAAGTGTGTGACGTTTGATCAGAGCTCCTTCCAACACAAACGTTGGCATCTGGAGTGAATTCGCCTTTAAGAAGATGACCACATTACTCACCTTGGTGTAATACTGGCTATGATGCTCACAGTCACGCAACAGCTCGTATTAAAGCAACTCGCGGAGCATTCTATGAGCTGGCCTATGCGTCAACGGTTCTAACCCTGACACCATTACACACATATTCAAAACTGTTGTCCGTCCTGTGCGTGTATATGGTTTAGAATGTGTCTACCAGACAAAAACAGCTTTACACAAGGCAGAAGTATCCCAGGCTAAATTATTAATATTCAGAATGTGCGCAAGTCAGTTCAAATACAAAGATTAGTTATATTTAGGTCCATGTTTTATCAACCTCACGTGCAAATACGTTTTACAAGTTTTTATTTAATATATGAAAGATGCTCACCCCAGAAAGCGAAATATTGTGCACAGAAGTACTTGTGATAAATATGATATACCTTTTAATGAATATATTTGTTGTGGATCTTACATGAAAATAATTAAACACAATCTTATAAAGTTCCCGGATTGCTGACAGTATCTCTTTTATTCTCAGCAACCCATATGAACAATCCAGATCTGTGATAAATGCTCTTCTGTCACCGTTTTGGTAATATATTCCGGTCAATATGTACGTACATATATTTTATTTGCATACTGTTTTATTGCTCTTGTAGCATGTATCTCTTTTGGAGAGAAATAAATTTACTTCCTTACTTACTTACTAGCAGGAGCCATTCAAATGCAGTGTACACATAATATGTACTATAATAATACCACAAATAATGGCTGTAGAACCCTATAAGAGATTTAAAAGACAATTATTATTTATCTGTGAGAGCGACCTTGAACAGATGTGTTTTTAGAAGAGATTTAACATTTTCAAGAGACGACGCATTTCTAATACCTGCCGGCAACCTATTCCACACAGTGGGGGCTGCAACACTAAACGCACAATCACCACCTGCAATAGTATCTGACTGGATGACCTGAGTTTTCGGGATGACTTTCAAATGGATACCAGTTCACAAAGATATTATTGCACCATATCATTAATAGATTTATAACTGATTAATAACATCTTGAAATGGATACGCTGTCTAACAGGTAGCCAATGTAGTTAAGAATGCTTGATATTCTGATTGAAGGAAATCATATAAAGAAAATCCAGTTTGGGTATGTAAAAGTCTTCTCGAAGTAAATATAATTATTAGACAATATTAATTATATTATTAAAACACTGTGTTCAATATCATAACTTTAGTCATTCACAAGTAGACTAATGCTAGATTCTGTGATCAGTCAACCGCATGTTGTACATAGGTAATAAGATGCTTCATTGTTTCAATTCAAGATGAATTCGAATTGAATTTATTTCACATAACAGGAGTACATAATATAATGAATAAATATACAAATAGAATGGTAATAGCAACGAACTACATTTTAAAACATACATAATTAACATTACCATGTGTTATGACATTTGTACTCCTCTGTGGGGAAACAAACAGTGTATCCTAACGGCTGTCTTACCAACGTCCCTTGATGGTGATTGAACGTATTTTCATAAGAGGGAAATGGAATACGCAATCATAATAATCATATAATTTGTACCCAGAGATATACTTTTAAGTACACTATATGGTAGCTAACTCAGGTAAGTTAATAATCGTTAACAATTTATAATATCTCATTATAATAATAAACAAATTGTGTCTTGATCAAAGACAGTCCACGCCAAGGCAAACACTTTTTTTAGCAACTAGTCATAATAACATAAATCAACCTATAGGATAACATTGTCTACAATATTTGTTTGTGCATTTAACGCTATCAGGGTATTTGTTTACTAATAATGTTTTCATCTGAACTTTTATACTATACTTTGTTTTATAGACGTCTAACTTTTCCATCCATTTGTTCCACAACTTAGGAATAATAAAATAATGTTTTTGGTATATCTGTATAAATATTTGAGGATCGCCTTCTACGCATGTATATGGGTGGATATCATAATTATGTCAAACATGTTTTGAAATGAAGTAGGAAGTATGTTTGTTTCATATTTGTGCAAGAAAGGAGTAGACTGTTCTTCATATGCATCTTGTATTTTAGGTATATTGAAAGTCTTAAATAATGGATCAGTGTGTGATCTGTAAGCCATCTTATTTATAATTCGAATAGCTCTTTTTTTTTGAGTTTAAAGGTTAAACTATTGTCATCATTGTGAATTGCTGGGCCCCGTGCTGTTATTCCATATAGTATCTGAGAATGTATTAATGAAAAGTATGAAGTTTGTAGTGTTGATTTTGGCAGGAAGTTCTTTATTTTATTTATTACAAACAAGCTTCTTGAATGTGTATTCCCAGAAATTGTATTGGTTTTTCCTCCCAGTACTACTAATTTGAGCTATTTCGTATTCATTTATAGTCAGGTGTTGATTTGTTTGATCGTATTTCCTCTGTCTGGGACATATAATGAGATATTTGGTTTTTTTTCAGCATTTGGGCATAACATATTAACCCACAACTATTTATATAAATTTTGCAAGTAAGAATTAGCATTAGAATAGAGCAATTTGATATCAGTGTGTGATAAATATAATGTCGTATCATCAGCAAAAGATAATATATTTGCTGTGGGAAGGGCATTAGCAATGTCATTTATGTACAGGATATACAGAAGTGGGCTTAAAATGGAACCCTTGAGGAACTCCACATGTTACATCCAATACTTGTGATGAATGATTGTCATAGCTTACATATTGTTTCCTGTTTATAAGATAGCTACGTGTCCAATCATTTGTAATACCTCTAATACCATATCGTTTTAATTTTGCCAATAATATTTCATGATTTATTGTGTCAAATGCCTTCTTTACGTCAACGAAAATCCTCAGCGTTAGTTTCGGTTTAGCTTTGTTATTGGCATTAGCAATGTGGCTTAGAAAATGTACAAGTGGATGAGTAGTAGTATGATTGTTTCGAAAGCCGTATTGATGTTTGTATAATATGTTATATTTATTTATGAATAATAACATTCTATTGTGCATAACCTTTTCTAATAATTTCGAGAATGCGGAAGTAAACTAATTGGTCTGCAATTGTTAAAGTTCGATATTTCACCGGATCTCTATGGATAGGTACGACCTTGGCTATTTTCATATTTTCGGGTACAACCCCCCTTGAAAACGACAAATTAATTAGATATGTTAGTGGGCAGGCTGTGTCTTCGATTATGTCAGATAATAATTTCGTAGATATTTCATCAAATCCGGAGCTTGTTTTCCGTTTTAATGTTTTCGCAGTGTCCGTGATATTTACCGGATCTCTTTTGAGAAATGTTTTAATACATTGTGATCGATTTATTGGAAATCCTTCCTCGTAAGTCGACTGAATCATACTCCAAAAAATATTGTCAGGGTTTTCTTTAAGATATATATATCAAAGAAATTAGATCGTTTAATTAGTTCCTGAAACTTGTTGATGTTTTGTTTGCTTAATGCTCGTTTATATACGTATTTAGGTAAGATGTTTTGTGTGGATTCTCTATAATATAGAAAATGCCAAAATGATCGGACATATTTGTTAAAATTATACCCGAATGGGAAGGATTAGTGACATTATTTGTATATATGTGATCAATAAGTGTCGCGGATGTATATGTTACGCTCGTAGGCTTAGTTATAACCGGCACGAAGCTTTGGGAAAAGGCGTTATTTACAAAATCATCAGTAGGGTTATGTTTATTAAATTGTAATAAATCTATGTTGAAATCTCCCATCACTACACTTTCTTTATTTTCGTTATTAAGTATCTCTAGTATTTCTGAATACGTTGTTGAGAATATATTCAAATCTGGCTTTGGTGCAGTATTCGGCCTGTAAATAACTCCAATAATTTGTTCCTCTGATGCTTATTTACCACCTCTATAAAAAGAGATTCGAATATATGTGGAATAAAAACGGACAAATCTTCTCGTATAGTATATGTTATAGAATCCTTAATAAATAACCCTACCCCTCCTCTGTTTGCATGAGTGCCTTCTCTATTTCGGCTAATCAATGTATGATAACCAGGTAAGTCTAGGCTATGTGAAGAGGTCCTATAAGTTTCACTGAGTCCAGTAAAATCAAAAGCAAATGTTTCAGTGTGCATATTACGAATTAGCGAATATAAATTATCCCAATGTGCTACTAACCCTTGGCAGTTTAGATGAAAATATGACCATGACGATTTTAACTGATAAGATAATGTTTTCAGTTCACCCGGTTCATAATATTTACAGTTTGAATTGACGATGTCATATGGTGAAATATCACGTTCTCTCATCCATATTTACGTTAATATTAGTAAATACGTCATAAAAAGACGGTACAATATAAACAACTGAAAATAACAACTTTGAAAATAAAGACAGTTTGATTGGTCTATTTGGCCCCCCTCCCGTTTGATAATGAGATAAAAACCTAATTATGTGTATAATTAATAATGAATGTCACATGACATAAATAATTGTTGAACATAAATATTAATCACAGGACGTCGACTAAATGGCTATTCCGAGTGAAACACACTTGTTGATAAATTCTAAAATTCCCGCTCGATTTTACCTATCACGCTGAACCTAATCATGTGCAGCTAACATATAAGCTGTACTGAAAGTTTATTTTACCCCTTTCGGCGTGAAACGTTCAGATGAATGTAGGCATATTTGTCTGCTATGGTAATCAGCGCTAGAGTAAGCCGAGCGTAAACATACAGGGCGTATTAAGGAGTCTGCACGCACTCATCAACGTATTAGGGTAATTGCAGCAAAGTGCTGACTGTATACAACCATATGAAACCGTATATATAATCTTGCGCAGAAACTGAAAAAAACAAGGATATACAAATTTTAAATACAAGAATCACCGTCAAACTTACATACGATTCATCATACATGGCGAAGGAGAGGATTTGATATAACATGATTATTTGATAAAACACATCCTCATCATAAGATGCAGACAAAACAATACTTCTCACTCACAATGGGTATATAATAAATAATTCTACATCATGTCATGATGTCGATAATTCACCACTTATCCATCAAATAATGCTGATAATACATCAACCAAATTCGGATAATACACACCTTACACGCCACACAATGGAGATGATACACCACTTACACACCACATACTGCGGATAATACACCACTTACAGAACCGTGCCATGGTGCACGCAATATACCACTTAAACAACACATAATGCATGTAACACATTACTGACACACCAATATTCATACGTGGTGATGTTACCTAAAAGTTCATCATGCTACTAGACTAATTGTGGTCGATTGAAATTAGATGTTTGTACACGGGCTAGTTGTGTATCGCTCATAACTCCAACACTCGTTTGCCTGCGTCAAGAATGTGGTTGAATCTTGCTGGACCCAAGTGAGTCCCGCCGTACCATCTAGTGACACAAATCATTTGATCGCAGACGTCATTGTCATGCAGTAGGTCCAAGAGACGCCCGCCCGCCCCATATTCACCATCATCCTCGTAGTGCTCGAACACTCCACCTCCAGACATGATGCGATATGCGTAGATATTATGAGTGGTTCGAGCGACGCGTGTATCCCTGTAGACAGCATGTAGTGCTGGGATCACGTGATCAGTGTTTTACACTAACTGTTGATCCCTGGAACGAACTCCCCTGGACTGAACTGGGCGGAGCACGTTTGACGTTTGTATCCGCAGCTACCTGGACTATATCAGAGTGTTTATCTTTGACGGCGTCACGTCGAACTTCCTTGATTTTTCCGTCTAGGAGGAGCTTTTCGCCAAGCCATTTTACTCTTTGATTATTTTGCTTGGCGTGCTTGTACTCGGGCACTAACTGTCGTCTCCTCTCAGCAAGTTCCCTCGGCAGCTGGTTGATTACACTGAAATTGGTGCCTTTTAGGTTCCGTGTGTATTGACAGATCACGTTTTTGCCAACATCATTTACTGTGGCTACTATGGCCCTGGAATATTTGCCCTTCGTCCCAGTTCGGTGCGCCCTGATTATGTCGATCTTTTTGGAGTTCATTTGGTGGGATCTTTGGCTCAGTTTTAAAGAAGTGGTATAATATTTGACATACCTTAGTATTGTCCTCATCTTGTGATTCTTTGATATTTCGGAACACAATGTTATCCCTCATGCACCTCGCGAAGATCCTCCACTACTTTCTCTAATGGTGTGACCCGTCCCTCTGTCAGATTGCACCTAGCTCGCAGATTACTGTTTTCGTCCGATAAGGCTTCTATTTGTTCGGACTGACACTTGAGTGTGGCGTTTATGACAGCCAGTTTGCCATTTATAGCTTCACGGAACTGGTTTGTACCATCTGCCATATCTTGCCACTCAGTGTTCATTGCCAACGGTGAATTAGGTTTCCCGGTTGTTGTTTTTGTTTCTAACGTTTCAGCCAAGGGAGTTGCTAGATATGTTTCCATTGACATTTGGTTATCTTCTCGTGGCATATTTGGCACACTGCTGTGGAAACACGGCAAAATGTGTATTACAAAGCACTCCCAGTCAATGCATGAGGTGATAAAAACGTTCGGCACGGTTCGGTGATTTCAATCAACAATGGCGATATCTGCTGTTCATGTTGTTCTCAAACTATATTTTATTTGCATACTGTTTTATTGCTCTTGTAGCATGTATCTCTTTTGGAGAGAAATAAATTTACTTCCTTACTTACTTACTAGCAGGAGCCATTCAAATGCAGTGTACACATAATATGTACTATAATAATACCCCAAATAATGGCTGTAGAACCATATAAGAGATTTAAAAGACAAATATTATTTATCTGTGAGAGCGACCTTGAACAGATGTGTTTTTAGAAGAGATTTAACATTTTCAAGAGACGACGCATTTCTAATACCTGCCGGCAACCTATTCCACACAGTGGGGGCTGCAACACTAAACGCACAATCACCACCTGCAATAGTATCTGACTGGATGACCTGAGTTTTCGGGATGACTTTCAAATGGATACCAGTTCACAAAGATATTATTGCACCATATCATTAATAGATTTATAACTGATTAATAACATCTTGAAATGGATACGCTGTCTAACAGGTAGCCAATGTAGTTAAGAATGCTTGATATTCTGATTGAAGGAAATCATATAAAGAAAATCCAGTTTGGGTATGTAAAAGTCTTCTCGAAGTAAATATAATTATTAGACAATATTAATTATATTATTAAAACACTGTGTTCAATATCATAACTTTAGTCATTCACAAGTAGACTAATGCTAGATTCTGTGATCAGTCAACCGCATGTTGTACATAGGTAATAAGATGCTTCATTGTTTCAATTCAAGATGAATTCGAATTGAATTTATTTCACATAACAGGAGTACATAATATAATGAATAAATATACAAATAGAATGGTAATAGCAACGAACTACATTTTAAAACATACATAATTAACATTACCATGTGTTATGACATTTGTACTCCTCTGTGGGGAAACAAACAGTGTAGCCTAAGGGCTGTCTTACCAACGTCCCTTGATGGTGATTGAACGTATTTTCATAAGGGAAATGGAATACGCAATCATAATAATCATATAATTTGTACCCAGAGATATACTTTTAAGTACACTATATGGTAGCTAACTCAGGTAAGTTAATAATCGTTAACAATTTATAATATCTCATTATAATAATAAACAAATTGTGTCTTGATCAAAGACAGTCCACGCCAAGGCAAACACTTTTTTTAGCAACTAGTCATAATAACATAAATCAACCTATAGGATAACATTGTCTACAATATTTGTTTGTGCATTTAACGCTATCAGGGTATTTGTTTACTAATAATGTTTTCATCTGAACTTTTATACTATACTTTGTTTTATAGACGTCTAACTTTTCCATCCATTTGTTCCACAACTTAGGAATAATAAAATAATATTTTTGGTATATCTGTATAAATATTTGAGGATCGCCTTCTACGCATGTATATGGGTGGATATCATAATTATGTCAAACATGTTTTGAAATGAAGTAGGAAGTATGTTTGTTTCATATTTGTGCAAGAAAGGAGTAGACTGTTCTTCATATGCATCTTGTATTTTAGGTATATTGAAAGTCTTAAATAATGGATCAGTGTGTGATCTGTAAGCCATCTTATTTATAATTCGAATAGCTCTTTTTTTTTGAGTTTAAAGGTTAAACTATTGTCATTATTATGAATTGCTGGGCCCCGTGCTGTTATTCCATATAGTATCTGAGAATGTATTAATGAAAAGTATGAAGTTTGTAGTGTTGATTTTGGTAGGAAGTTCTTTATTTTATTTATTACAAACAAGCTTCTTGAATGTGTATTCCCAGAAATTGTATTGGTTTTTCCTCCCAGTACTACTAATTTGAGCTATTTCGTATTCATTTATAGTCAGGTGTTGATTTGTTTGATCGTATTTCCTCTGTCTGGGACATATAATGAGATATTTGGTTTTTTTTCAGCATTTGGGCATAACATATTAACCCACAACTATTTATATAAATTTTGCAAGTAAGAATTAGCATTAGAATAGAGCAATTTGATATCAGTGTGTGATAAATATAATGTCGTATCATCAGCAAAAGATAATATATTTGCTGTGGGAAGGGCATTAGCAATGTCATTTATGTACAGGATATACAGAAGTGGGCTTAAAATGGAACCCTTGAGGAACTCCACATGTTACATCCAATACTTGTGATGAATGATTGTCATAGCTTACATATTGTTTCCTGTTTATAAGATGGCTACGTGTTCAATCATTTGTAATACCTCTAATACCATATCGTTTTAATTTTGCCAATAATATTTCATGATTTATTGTGTCAAATGCCTTCTTTACGTCAACGAAAATCCTCAGCGTTAGTTTCGGTTTAGCTTTGTTATTGGCATTAGCAATGTGGCTTAGAAAATGTACAAGTGGATGAGTAGTAGTATGATTGTTTCGAAAGCCGTATTGATGTTTGTATAATATGTTATATTTATTTATGAATGATAACATTCTATTGTGCATAACCTTTTCTAATAATTTCGAGAATGCGGAAGTAAACTAATTGGTCTGCAATTGTTAAAGTTAGATATTTCACCGGATCTATGGATAGGTATGACCTTGGTTATTTTCATATTTCGGGTACAACCCCCCTTGAAAACGACAAATTAATTAGATATGTTGGTGGGCAGGCTATGTCTTCGATTATGTCAGATAATAATTTCGTAGATATTTCATCAAATCCGGAGCTTGTTTTCCGTTTTAATGTTTTCGCAGTGTCCGTGATATTTACCGGATCTCTTTTGAGAAATGTTTTAATACATTGTGATCGATTTATTGGAAATCCTTCCTCGTAAGTCGACTGAATCATACTCCAAAAAATATTGTCAGGGTTTTCTTTAAGATATATATCAAAGAAATTAGATTGTTTAATTAGTTCCTGAAACTTGTTGATGTTTTGTTTGCTTAATGCTCGTTTATATACTTATTTAGGTAAGATGTTTTGTGTGGATTCTCCATAATATAGAAAATGCCAAAATGATCGGCCATATTTGTTAAAATTATACCCGAATGGGAAGGATTAGTGACATTATTTGTATATATGTGATCAATAAGTGTCGCGGATGTATATGTTACGCTCGTAGGCTTAGTTATAACCGGCACGAAGCTTTGGGAACAGGCGTTATTTACAAAATCATCAGTAGGGTTATGTTTACTAAATTGTAATAAATCTATGTTGAAATCTCCCATCACTACACTTTCTTTATTTTCGTTATTAAGTATCTCTAGTATTTCTGAATAAGTTGTGGAGAATATATTCAAATCTAACTTTGGTGCAGTATTCGGCCTGTAAATAACTCCAATAATGTATTCCTCTGATGCTTATTTACCACCTCTATAAAAAGAGATTCGAATATATGTGGAATAAAAACGGACAAATCTTCTCGTATAGTATATGTTATAGAATCCTTAATAAATAACCCTACCCCTCCTCTGTTTGCATGAGTGCCTTCTCTATTTCGGCTAATCAATGTATGATAACCAGGTAAGTCTAGGCTATGTGAAGAGGTCCTATAAGTTTCACTGAGTCCAGTAAAATCAAAAGCAAATGTTTCAGTGTGCATATTACGAATTAGCGAATATAAATTATCCCAATGTGTTACTAACCCCTCGCAGTTTAGATGAAAATATGACCATGACGGTTTTAACTGATAAGATAATGTTTTCAGTTCACCCGGTTCATAATATTTACAGTTTGCATTGACTATGTCATATGGTGAAATATCACAATTATCCACATCATTGTCAAAATTTTCGTTATATATAGTCTCGAAATCATTCGAGGGACTGTCCTGATCTGAGACAAAGTTACGGGACCTGCCATTGGTTACCTAACGTGGATATATTATAACGTGTTCCTGAGTTTGCTAATATTTGACAATTGTTAAAATTATACATCAAATGGGTACTAAAATAAAGTTGATCACTTGACAATTGACATTGAAACTTGAATATGACGTAAATAAGAAAACAGAATCTGTCCTAGACAGTAAACTTGTGCAACTAAACAAATACAAAGTGGTGATACTGCACACACATGCAGTATTAAAATTGTAACCGTTCTCTCATCAATATTTACGTTAATATTAGTAAATACGTCATAAAAAGACGGTACAATATAAACAACTGAAAATAACAACTTTGAAAATAAAGACAGTTTGATTGGTCTATTTGGTCCTCCCATTTGATAATGAGATAAAAACCTAATTATGTGTATAATTAATAATGAATGTCACATGACATAAATAATTGTTGAACATAAATATTAATCACAGGACGTCGACTAAATGGCTATTCCGAATGAAACACACTTGTTGATAAATTCTAAAATTCCCGCTCGATTTTACCTATCACGCTGGGTTAATCATGTGCAGCTAACATATAAGCTGTACTGAAAGTTTATTTTGCCCCTTTCGGCGTGAAACGTTCAGATGAATGTAGGCATATTTGTCTGCTATGGTAATCAGCGCTAGAGTAAGCCGAGCGTAAACATACAGGGCGTATTAAGGAGTCTGCACGCACTCATCAACGTATTAGGGTAATTGCAGCAAAGTGCTGACTGTATACAACCATATGAAACCGTATATATAATCTTGCGCAGAAACTGAAAAAAACAAGGATATACAAATTTTAAATACAAGAATCACCGTCAAACTTACATACGATTCATCATACATGGCGAAGGAGAGGATTTGATATAACATGATTATTTGATAAAACACATCCTCATCATAAGATGCAGACAAAACAATACTTCTCACTCACAATGGGTATATAATAAATAATTCTACATCATGTCATGATGTCGATAATTCACCACTTATCCATCAAATAATGCTGATAATACATCAACCAAATTCGGATAATACACACCTTACACGCCACACAATGGAGATGATACACCACTTACACACCACATACTGCGGATAATACACCACTTACAGAACCGTGCCATGGTGCACGCAATATACCACTTAAACAACACATAATGCATGTAACACATTACTGACACACCAATATTCATACGTGGTGATGTTACCTAAAAGTTCATCATGCTACTAGACTAATTGTGGTCGATTGAAATTAGATGTTTGTACACGGGCTAGTTGTGTATCGCTCATAACTCCAACACTCGTCTGCCTGCGTCAAGAATGTGGTTGAATCTTGCTGGACCCAAGTGAGTCCCGCCGTACCATCTAGTGACACAAATCATTTGATCGCAGATGTCATTGTCAAGCAGTAGGTCCAAGAGACGCCCGCCCGCCCCATATTCACCATCATCCTCGTAGTGCTCGAACACTCCACCTCCAGACATGATGCGATATGCGTAGATATTATGAGTGGTTCGAGCGACGCGTGTATCCCTGTAGACAGCACGTAGTGCTGGGATCACGTGATCAGTGTTTTACACTAACTGTTGATCCCTGGAACGAACTCCCCTGGACTGAACTGGGCGGAGCACGTTTGACGTTTGTATCCGCAGCTACCTGGACTATATCAGAGTTTTTATCTTTGACGGCGTCACGTCGAACTTCCTTGATTTTTCCGTCTAGGAGGAGCTTTTCGCCAAGCCATTTTACTCTTTGATTATTTTGCTTGGCGTGCTTGTACTCGGGCAATACCTGCCGTCTCCCCTCAGCAAGTTCCCTCGGCAGCTGGTTGATTACACTGAAATTGGTGCCTTTTAGGTTCCGTGTGTACTGCCAGATCACGTTTTTGCCAACATCATTTACTGTGGCTACTATGGCCCTGGAATATTTGCCCATCGTCCCAGTTCGGTGCGCCCTGATTATGTCGATCTTTTGGAGTTCATTTGGTGGGATCTTTGGCTCAGTTTTAAAGAAGTGGTATAATATTTGACATGCCTTAGTATTGTCCTCATCTTGTGATTCTTTGATATTTCGGAACACAATGTTATCCCTCGTGCACCTCGCGAAGATCCTCCACTACTTTCTCTAATGGTGTGACCCGTCCCTCTGTCAGATTGCACCTAGCTCGCAGATTAGTGTTTTCGTCCGATAAGGCTTCTATTTGTTCGGACTGACACTTGAGTGTGGCGTTTATGACAGCCAGTTTGCCATTTATAGCTTCACGTACCTTTGTACCATCTGCAGATGAGGAAATGTATTCACGGATGTTTTTCCTCCATATCTTGCCACTTAGTGTTCGTTGCCAACGGTGAATTAGGTTTCCCGATTGTTTTTTTGTTTTTCGAACGTTTCAGCCAAGGGAGTTGCTAGATATGTTTCCATTGACATTTGGTTATCTTCTCGTGGCATATTTGGCACACTGCTGTGGAAACACGGCAAAATGTGTATTACAAAGCACTCCCAGTCAACGCATGAGGTGATAAAAACGTTCGGCACGGTTCGGTGATTTCAATCAACAATGGCGATATCTGCTGTTCATGTTGTTCTCAAACAATACAAAATTAAAATCGGATATAATACTTTATACATTCGAACAACATCAAAATAATCCCATCCTGACGAATCTTCCAGCAGTCACAATACGAGTTCAAATAAAACAGTTTGCCTCCACTCACATAATACCAGCAAAATTCTACTCATAGGGAGGACCAAAAACAAATACGTCAACCACCTTCCACTCCCATACGAACTATGCTATGTAAGATGTTTAGCATATTTGGAATGCATTACCCAGAAATCCAAAGCATACTTTTTTAATATCTGTTCCGAATCAGACTATGGATGGCAACGACATATATAGTGGCACACCCATAACTCGGTGTAATACAACAGCTTTCCCTTTCTTCATAAACTGGTCTTGTGTAAAACGATACCCGAACAAAAATGGAGTGAAATAATTTGCATAAAATTAAATTCCAGTTACCAGTTGGCTGATACGGAGTTTCTGTTGTTTAGACAGATGCGTTCATTTACTCTGGCTACATCCGAATGTTTTAGGTTCTAATTTGTAACTCGTGAAATGACCAACTCCAATTTGTTACTGTGGAGTATTGCTTAATATAATACTGAGCGACAATCATTTGTTTACTGTTAATCAGGGGACTTGGCCAAGAAATCAGCAATTATGCATTACCATCTGTTCATAATAAAAGTAACGGAAGTGTCAGAAGTGTTTAAGTGTATTTTATTTATAAATTAACGCGCGTTTAGGCACAAAACTGAGAAGTAAAACACATCAAACGTCTGATGCAGAAACATGTTCATTCAATGATGTCCCACTAATTTGTACACATCTCGCGTTTGGAAAACCAAATGAGTACATATCAATATCGGAAATGATTGCACACTTTTTGGAAATGCCTTCGATACTTATCACTTCGTGAGTTATTATACCAAGAAGACAAAGGCACTGTTGCCCAGCAACAGCTGATGTAACCTTTTCTGTATAAATACGTCCTGGAATCTTTGCACATCGTGGCCTTACCGTCACAGTTCATCCTTGGTCCAGTTCAGGCATTCAGTGACCAGCTCTGGTTGTTTTTGTTTGTTTTGTTTTTGTTTCTGATGAGGATCGGCTTTCACTCGAGTAGTTGTCAGGGCGGTGCTTAGTGGCGCCTTATAGCGAGCATAGATCGTTTCTACCTGGTAATCACTTACCGTATCCACCTGCTGAACCATATACCTTTACTTGGGATACTGCTAGACCTGCCCAATCACAACGAATGTACCCAGTGTCTTTCGGCGCAATAGCTGCTCCGATATCCCTGGTTCCGGTGTTGTTGTTTCCCCTCTTGTTTATATCTCTGGCCGACATCATTAATTCCGCAATTGTTCCCGTAGACAGCTCCGTTTTGAAGCGCCTGCTAATTGTGCTAATCCACAAGGGTGGCATCAAAGAGTTGGTGAAAACAGACCTGAATGTTCTTGGTAGTGCTGTCGCAAAGATAGCCTGCAGAGCTCGGTGGCTACCAAATATGTATGAGCCTTGTACTTGTCGTTGGAGGACTGGTTAACAGATCCACAGCCAAATCACAAGTTAACCAACTTCGACCATATCCGTAATAAGAGCAGTGAACTAACTGCGGCCACAATCTCACTGATGTACTCCGTCAGTCATCCTACATTAAGTGATATATCACTAGGGGTTATGCAGAGATCGATCCGAAAGACAAAGTCGAAATTTGAGGCCGGTTATAGAGGATGTACGAGATGATATCCACCTTGTTGACAAGGAATTGCTTCTGGCCGTCGAATGCTGTTGTCTAACCTTGAATGAGCTGTCCTATCTTGGTGTGTTCTCCCAGGATAACCAGCACGTATATCATCTAGCCCTTGACGCATTCAAGCCTGAAATCCTATGATGTATCGACATTAAAGGCAATTCCTGTTTGATGAAATTTATGTGGTGGACTCCAAGTTATATCTGTTATATGAGGGACATCGCGCCCGGACCATAATATCCCACAAGACGGTACTCAATGTTGGTCCAGTTGTCTTACGCTCGTCCCAGATCATGATTTGGGCCTTTGACACGTCAATTCATTTAACAGCACATCATCAAATGCGTTGTTTAAAGCTACCCAACCCTTAAGTTGATATATAACTGTAGGATCACATATTCAGTTAAAACACATGACTAGCGCTTAAATCGTGTTAACAATCATCGCAAAATGAAATGATTTAGTGAGCATTACATTAACATTAAATTTTACAACATCGATTTCATCTTATTTTGTAGAAACATTGCATTTTGATGTAAACATTCTAAGTAGTCATAAAACAGGCATCTTAAAATAGACCACAAACGATGTGATAATACTACGTCAATATTATCAATGTGATCTCGTGGTTTTGGGTTTCATTGGCCTATAAAATAGATCAATAATGCAGCAAACAACATCCGTGAAGTAATCGATAACTTACATAGACTCATTAACATGGTGAGCATTAGTAATTGAGTTTAGTAGCGAGTGCGTGTGCATACAACATAGACTCATTAACATGGTGAGCATTAGTAGTTGAGTTTAGTAGCGAGTGCATGTGCATACAACATAGACTCATTAACATGGTGAGCATTAGTAGTTGAGTTTAGTAGCGAGTGCGTGTGCATACATGTATACAAATTATTATCGACAGCTTTATGTCATCACATAATGAGTTAAGCATTTAGATAATACAATCAAAATAACACGATTGAGCTAGCATAGATACAAGTACATTTAAATTTAAAGCAATTCTTTGGTGACCATTGCCTTTCTCAGATAATTATAATAACAATAGCTATTGGCGCTGTTATTCACTACTATCACGTACATAGTACATATAACGTACGTCTTGCAAGTTATACATACATGTAAACAAAAGTTATGGATAAATGTCTTAAAAAGACAAGGTTGTGTTTACACGGATTACTCTGAGCTGGCCAACATGTTGCTAATTTAATATACAGATATAACAGCATTGGAACGCATATAATCTGGCAAAACTATACCAACACACACACATTTTGATAATGTCAGTACACACTTCTACCCGGTGGGACTTGCAGATTGAAATCGGAAGAGAACAAAACGAATATTCATTAAAATGAGTTTAGCGTTTAACAAAATAAAAGTTATGTAAAATATAAGCTGACCAAAATAGTCTTATCTTCAGTTTTAACAAGCAAATTTATATTTCTGATTAGTTAAAAGATAAATTTTAAAAATCACTAACATTCAACAGATAACTCACCCATCGTAAATTTTGTTTCGAAACACACGAACACAAATAAATAAAGTCCAAATTGTATGTCAAGTTGTTTCATTTCATAATTTATAATTGTGAAACCAAAACAAAATGTACACACTTGGTGAATGGGGTCCAATATTATGAGTGTTGTATAAGATATCTGTTTTGAGCTCAACGTTGTGTAATTCAGTAATTAAACTTCTGCTTTTATAATGTAAAGGCTGGAACAGTTACACTGAACGCATCCAATTGAAACATACAATAAAATGAAATAGAAGCAAATCCATGGATAGAAAAGTATGAAATATTTATTTTAAAAAACTGTTCCATTGGAATCACTTCATTCTAACTGTATTGGACTTGTATAGAGAGAGACCAGTGCCACGTCCTCTGTTCGTTGTAATACTTAACGAACTCACTCTTGCCATTATCGGGGGAATCTAAAAGAAGACGTTACGAGAGATAACATCAAGACACAAACAAAGATTTTATTTCTATAGATTTTGATGGATAGGACAATTAACATTTAACACCGGTCATTATTTGTATCAGACATCAGACATCGTTTCAATAAACACCAGAAGAACTCCATGTAGACAAACTCACTTCGACAGGTGACGATCTACAGCAGACAACTTTACAACAGTGACTGTGATAAACACGATGACAGAACTAATTCACCAGTAGTGACAATTCACCGGTAGTGGTAATAACCAGTAGTGGTAATTCACTCAAAATAACAGGATAGATCATACTATTAACGCATAATCTTACTTGTAACGTTTCAGATTTTGTGGTATTTCAGCAAAAAATGAATATCCCAACAACGAAAACAGAGTTATGCCGAACCCCCGGTGTGTATTTTATTATGAATTATTCTATTTAGCTATATGTCAACAACAACTATATGTCAACAACAACTATATGTCAACAACAACTATATGTCAACAACAACACCTTACCAACTCAACCGATATGAGATATAGTAAGATACAAGTCCCATACCAACAGCTTAGAGGAGCATCTTAACGAACTTTTAATCCACTGAAATGAGACTGACAAGTCACACCCATATTAGCCTCCATTAAATATGTCTATGTTTTAGAGCTGACGTCATCAGCACCTAGCAAAGTACAACAGGTTCAGTCCGTCACGCTTGAGTTCATTCCGCCAACGACCGGTGCAGGAAAATCACAAAAGCAGGGACTATTCATATATCCATGCAGACATTTAATGGAAACTGTTTATAAATGTTTTCAACCATTGGTCAGATGTGTAGTATTTCTAACGGAAAACAATTTACCCAGATCCAGGTGATATTATATTTCTCATGGATCTTACATGAAAACAATCAAATACAATCTTAAAAACTATCGTAAAATGACATAGCTAATAGTGTTTCCATTATTCTCAGGGTGTGTGGAGGTGTGTGTGTGTGTGTGTATATATTATATGTATTTATTGTGGTTATATATATATATATATATATATATATATATATATATATATATATATATATATATATATATATATATTTATATATATATATATATATATATATATATATTTATATATATATATATATATATCCTTTAAATAAATAGTTTTAGCAAAATCTAGCACGGTGTTCAACAGCAGGCTAACCTCGAAATGTTAGGTAACTAGACCAGGTGTTGTAACAAGTTACATAATACCAAAATCAGTAAATACACTCAAACTACTATCTTCAAAGATAAACCATCTTTTCTCTGCCGCTATTAATATACCAACTCACATAACCTCACGACACCAGATTGTGCTACTTTCTCGCTAAAAGATAGAAACGGAGGGAAGCCTTTTCACGTTGCTTAAAAACTGGATACTCTTTGATAATGAAGTACGCCTGTGCCTTAACTTAGATACCATGTACGTATTTTTCCCAGGTACAGAAAGCAGGTGATCTGGGTTTCACTGACTTGTTATTATTATAAGGCAACTAACTTGATAAACATTTGGTCATGCTCCTGACTGAGAGATATAATTAGACACGATGCTCACTAATTCCATCAGCTCCCAGCTACCAAACCACATTAAACACGCACTAAGTAAAGACATATTTGGTAATGTTCTTAAAACCCATTTATTTAAATTGGCGTATTTATAATATTAACCCAGTTTATTATGTAAGAAATGTATTTGATCTGTATGAGCTCAAAATATCTTTTAATTGTGTTTTAACTGTTAAGCTCATTAGAGCAATTTCGATTGAATAGGGCGCTATATAAAATACTACTGTTATTATATTATATATTATTGATACAAATAGCAGATTCCTATAATTTGTTCCTTTGAGATTATTTGAAGATGACTGTTTAAATATATTAATCAGTAGATGATATGAAGATATAACTCCAAGATAGGCCATGGTGACGAA
>JAODUP010000096.1:687500-717990 GCA_025642065.1 Paralvinella palmiformis | reverse complement strand
TTTTTAAAATGAGTTTCATTAAAGGTTTTATTGATTAAATATTTGTTTAGATGGAAAGCAACTGCCTTTTCTATAACTTTAGATAAAAATGTAAGATTTGAAACAGGTCTGTACTTGTTTAGAATATTACAGTCCATGGTGTGGTTTTTTATTAATGGTTTTATAAGGGCAGCTTTCATGGATCTTGGGAAAACACCAAGAGATAATGATTTATTTACTATATTTGTAATTGGGTTTATCAGAACATCCAGACAATCTTTCACAAGCCATGTAGGCATAGAGTCAACTGCACAGAAAGCATTAGATGACTTTTTCAGCAACTGTCTGATATCAGTCTCTGTAAAAGGCTCAAATGTATCCATCATGGATATGCAGGACACTTCTACCAATGGCTTACCCTGTGATAAGGTGCTGGACTGGAACCCACTATGTATATTTAATATTTTTTGACAGAAGAAGTTATTAAAACAATGGGCCATATCTTTATCTGAGTTGATATTATTTGGGAGGACAATTTGACTTTTATGTAATACTTTATTCACAACACTGAAAACAGTCCTTTGATTTCCCTTGGATGCTTTGATCTTTTTATTATAATATTCAGATTTAGCAGAGGCAAGGGTATTTTTAACAAGAATTTTACTGATCTTGAACATTTCAAAATGAACACACAAACTGGTCCTGATCCACAGCCGCTCACAATACCTTCTGTGTCTCTTTGCAGCCTGTATGTTCTTATTATACCATAGAAGCATTGGTCTGCTTGGCATTTCCTTTGTCCTTAAAGGTGCATGTTGATCTACAATGTCTCTTAATGTATTATCATAGAGATCCACCAGATGATCCACACCATCCGGTGGATCCAATACCAGAGAAGAGACTCGCAGATCAGCAAGAAAAGCCTCCTTGTCAATTGACTTATATCTTCTATATGAAATAACTTTAGCTGAAACAGATTGTTTCTGTAAAGATACATTAATGTCAACAAGGAAATGATCAGACAGCATGGAAGACACAGACACACCTTTAATCAAATTGTCATCATCACGGGAGATGACAAGATCTAAGATGTGACCATGTCTGTGTGTTCTTTCTTGGACATGCTGCCTGAGATTGGCAGATCTAAGAATGCCAGCCAGTTGTTTGGTATCTGCATTCTTCTGGCAATCTCAATGTATATTGAAATCACCTAAGATCAACAGATGACCACTGTTGGTAGCAAGAGAGTCAACAAATCCCGAAAATTCCTTGAAGAAATCTGCTGCTTTCAGGCCATTTTTCTTAGTGGGGTGTAATCGGTAGATAATAGCTACACGAACACTTATCCCCCCAGATATAAAAGTCAGTTGGTAATTTTCAAAAGACTTAGCCTGAAAACGCAAATGGGTTTCACACTTCAAAGAACCACGGAGAAGAATGCCGACTCCCCCACCTTTTTTTGAATCCGAACTGCATGGTGGAATGAATATCCAGCTGGAGTCACATCACCAACAATTTTCTGGTCTGAAACATTACCAGTCAGCCAAGTCTCTGTAATGACAAGAGCATCAAGATCCATATCCTTAACAACATCAGATATTTCATCAGATTTATTACAGATCGACTGACAGTTAATAAGACCAATACCTACATTTTGTACAGCTGTGCCATTATATGGCGTTATTGGCACAGTGATCAAATTATTGGCATCAGACCCAATCTGCTTTGGATGTTTTCCACTACGTGGTCGCATCGCTAAACGAATGGTATTACCACCATAGGGTCGTAATGCAAGCAACTGCTCTCTAGTATAATTCATTATAATTATAAAAATAAAATAAGAGAATATTTATTAAAAAAATACCTGTGGTCAAAAAGGAAATGGATTCATCTAATGAGTCTTTGATAACCAATGGTGTCTATTTTGAACTTTATCAATAATGTGTGTCACTTTCGAAATATAGCAAACTACAGCTAATCTAAATATAAAGTCATCTGTACTAAAGTTAGACAATAATTCAATCAGTGATTAGACACATTAAATAAAATATTATGCATAAAATATAATATATATAATATATATATATATATATATATATATATATATATATATATATATATATATATATATATATATATATATATATATATATATATATATATGAAGATAAATAGATAGCTAGATAGAAATATATATATATATATATATAACTTGCTAGCTACATAAATATAAAGATATGGAGAGATACAAATGGAAATATGCAAATTTGGACAGACGAAATCACAGTCAGAACAAACACACATACACATGCACACACACACTCATTATCGCATACACACATGGATAAATATATAAAGACGGGACGGGTGTTTAATGCATTGTACCTATAGTAATGTTACTATCCTACTGCCACCCAGAAAGGTAATTGGGGGTTAACAACAAACATTTATAAATATTAACTTTATCTGATCACATGATGTCGTGACGCATTTTCCCCTAGGGTATTGATAAGAAGTGTTATCTATTTGAGATATCAATCAGTGAGCTAGACTGAATAATTTCCAATAACAATACATCAACGCCATAGTTGCTGCAGTGAGCCTTGGACGAAGGTCACAAAGATATCCTATTGGGGTCAGGTCCATTATCAGTAACAGTACCAAAGAGAACTTCATATAATATGCGATATGGCTGGAACAAAATACAACCAGATAGTGATGTTATTATTATATTTAAAACAACAACAACCTGTATAAATTATTTATACAATTGGTTGGAAATCTTCATTATATTATATTGCTTAGCAGAAAGTTATTAGCTTGATATATTTGGCTTATATAATATAGATGATTGATTTATTTATTACAGGTACCCCCACACATCATAATTCTGTACAATTTAATATATTATTACCATCCTAGTGGGGAAGTACCCTATTACAGTTATATCATTCAGTGTATGTCATAGATGGAGTAACACCTCATGCTTATAAGATATATTATACCAAATCCAGAATCTAAACAAAACATCCCGTCAAGTTTTAGTAAACGTTTTTTATAATACTTATCAATTAAGGAACAGTAACAATTATTTTATGTATTTAAAGTAAAACAGCTGATAGCTATATCTTTATAATAAGTACGATATACATTAAAAATGGCCTATCTGTAGACCATGTGGAATATATTCTACTCAAAGTTAGCTCCAATATGAGTAGGAGTAGGTATTTGGCTGTGTGTGTATGCATTATTGCGAGCGGATATATATATATATATATATATATATATATACATATATATATATGTGTGTGTGTGTGTGTGTGTGTGTGTGTGTGTGTGTGTGTGTGTGTGTGTGTGTGTGTGTTTTATATATGTGTGTGTGTGTGTGTGTGTGTTTATATATATGTGTGTGTGTGTGTGTGTGTGTGTGTGTGTGTGTGTGTGTGTGTGTGTTTATATATGTGTGTGTCTGTGTGTTTTTATATGAGTGAGTGTGTGTGTTTGTGTATTTTAGCCGTGTGTTATAAGCTACAAGCGCAGATAATGTAAAAACATGAATTCAAACTCTGGATGTTTATTCAGGGGACTGAATATAGAGTGGCGACTTTTCATGCTGAGACATGTGTAATGTCTCACCAGTCCCCAAGCCGCCAAGCAACAAAAAGTTAACCATCTACAGCAATGGTACTTGGGAGTAAAACACCCAAGTCAGATCACCAGAGTTGGGAGAATGATTTTGTTAATTATCTAAGCAGGCCTATCTACAGCTATTTTTCAGTTCCAGTATCTTATTTCAAAGCAATAATATACCAACTTTATATTCCAATTACCACTGTCTTCAAAGGTCAGTTTCTACAACGGGCAAGCGTCATGAAGCGACTATTATTAAAACTGATAATTGAATTATATATCTTATATACTGATCTTTAAATTCCAGCCAGAATAGACATCATACATCAAGGTTTAATATTATACTGATATAAATCGGATGCAACATGATATGCATTTTAATAATAATAATAATAACAATAATAATAATAATGATTATTATTATTATTATTATTATCGTCATCAGTAGAAGCAGTAACAGCAGCAGCAGCATAATCCTTAGTATCATTATTAATATAACAGTAAGAATAACGTATTATTAACTGGAAACAAATATAAAATGGAACTTAATACGCTAAATATGCAATCCCCATATTAGTCCATTTGCCGCTTCTATGGTCATAATGGTGAACCTATGAATCTTCTATGGCTTAAGGATTTTTGGTGGATTTATCATCTGATGAAATCCAGTTGGGTTGTCATTCTGAAAACTTTTATATGCAAATTAGTACCTCCATTATCAATAAATCTGTTTTATTCAATATTGTCGAAAGTATGCACGATACTGTCACAAAAATGGTGTCCATATCTATGTTTTCAAGGTCAATGATTGGGCTAAACACTAATAGGAACTATTAGCATATATATTTATTCAGAATATGCAAATGAGCCAGCGCCATTATCGCAAAACCTAGTTTCTTCGATATCTCTGACAACCCAGTTGGATTTCATCATTGATCCCATGTAATGATAAATCCACCCAAAACAAACTTATAATATAAAACAATTATAGGTTCATAAAATGGCAAATGGAATATATGATTTAAAATCGACATTTAATCACTAGAGGGATTAATTGAACAATAATGTGGATATATGTAACCGACTCATTTTGTGTAAGAAGAACTTTAAACTTAAAATGGCACTATTGCTTTAAATATAGACACTGGATAGCTTTTATTATAACCGGTGATATAAGCAATCAATGTTTAATAAATCCTTTGAGACATTTTGAATTAAAAAACAAACCTTCTATCAATAAAAATAATTAATCTTAAATGAACTTGACATAAGAAATGCTATTTTTTATCATTTTTTAGAGAATAACCATTGAGGACGAGTTTACAAGGAATCCTATAACGTGTCATCTCAGAATAAATATAGGAATTGAAAAGTATATAAGGAAAGGAACACCAAATGGAATTTAGGTAAATAATAATAAAATCAGAGCACCCTTTTAGTCAAACTTTCATTCACTTACAAAAGTTTCTTGGGGTTTTACTCTGAAGCTTATATCAACTCATTCGAGGTTTAAACATTAGTAGACAACAAATCCTAAATTTTATTGAATTGTAGGCAGACGCCTTAAAAAAAACAATCTATGGACATCGATCACCATTGCTGCCTTTCATCCTCTATTATGTATTTAATGGAAACGAAAAGCAAACTACTTATCACGGTTGTCAAAACTGGATCAATAAGAACAGCCATCATATTTCCCCTATCTACAAATATTAAACTACATAGGACATTTGTGTTTTTTAGTTTTTTTATTAAAAGCAGACGCTGAAGGAGGGATCCATATATTTCAAATGGAATGATAAGAGAGCATAGATATATATTATATATATATATATATATATATATATATATATATATATATATATATATATATATATATATATATATATATATATATATATATATATATTACGTTATGGATCCCAGAAGTTTATTCTTTCACAAACTGTCAGGATTAAGACATCTCTCTGCAGACAACTTGTTTTTCGAATCATGCGAATCACACTTCACGAACCAGTACAAAGTAAACAAAGGAGATGGATAGATTAGGAAAGAAACTTGGAATGACTGGATCAACCAGTTACTCGCATCCTTCACGGATGTATAGAAACGCATACGCGCATAGAGTTGAAGACAATGATAGATGGAAATAATTTATTATTTAAATGTCACGATGATTAAGATGATAAATTACGGTGTTAATATTCACATCCCTGAGTAATCTTGTCATTATCTACACAGACTGATTGAATCTCATTTGGGATAAATATTTTAAGGAAACAAGTCAGCATAAATTGTTTAAAACAATACAGTATTTAAGTTTTAGCCTTTCTCTGAATCTACTACCACTACTAGTTCTACTACTACTACTACTACTACTTTTATTAATAAAGCTACAATAATACTTACTAAGTATTAATATTACTGAGTAAGATTTCACCTGAGAAGATTAAATAAATGTTCATAAGTGATTACTGTTAACCTTAATTGTTATTGACCATAATAGAATGATTGTCCTCCACAAACCAGCTACCCTTGAGTATATGCATAGGTGAGTGAGTGGATATGGATTCATATTGTATACTTTCCTTTCCACGATATGCGCATCAAGATATGTTTGCATATGCCTCTGAGTGTGTGTGTGCTTGTATCTGTGTTTGTATATGTGTATGCGTGTGCATGTGTATGGTTTTGTATGTGTGGTTGAGTGTCTGTATGTATGTATGTATGTATATATGTATGTATGTATGTGTGTGTGTGTATATGTGTGTGTGTCTATGTATTTGTGTCTGTGTTCGTATGTGTGTATATGTGTGGGGGGGGTTGTGTGTGTGTGCGCGCGCGCGCGTGTGTGTGTGCGCGCGCATGTGTGTGTGTGTGTGTGTTAGGGGGCTGTTGTAATATTCTAGGAATATGCCCTTTGTTTATTACGAATCAATTAAATAAAATGACAATGGAAAGATAAATAGGTGGACAGATGGATACATTTGATTATCCACTGCATAACGTCTTAAAAATATCAAAACAAAACAACGTATTAACATTCAATATTTGAATTGATGTTCAATTGTTACTAGGTCTAAGCAAACAACAAACATATGTGAACATATTTCCATAGATCATGGAAAAGTATTTAAAATATTTCAATATCTACATGACCGACTATTACCTTTGATGAATGAAATTGATCTTCGATTAAAGTTCTTCGAGAAAATGAACAGTACATTTTATTTACATGTCAGTAATTGATAGCACGCTACTTGTGGTCAAATGTCTTCATATAACAATATCAGACTAGTTGAATATAACCGTTTTGAATATGTTATAGACGGTGTTAAGCCAAATCTACATTTTCAAAGTTTTTATGTTTCATATTAGCAGTTAGTTATTAAAGTGTCTAAACTCTTTCTGAACATTGTATTGAATAAGATTACATTGAATAAAGATGGTATATGTTTCAAAAACAGTCAATGTTCAATTGATCAATGTATAAAACTATTGTTTAGTAAAAGATGCATCAATATCATGCATAAAACTATATATTTTCTACACAGTAAGAAATGTCACAAAGAACAACCACTTGTGGAAACTAGAAGTGTGTGTTTTAGCTGTGTATAATAAGGCACAGGCACAGAGAATCTCGAACCGTGAATTGAAACTCTGGACGTTTCTTCAGGGGACTGAATTCAGAATGGCGACTTTTCTTGCTGGGACATGTGTAATATCTCACCAGTCCATAAGCCGCCAACCAAAATCAAAATACGAATCACCTACAGCCGTGGAGTTTGGGTGTAAAACACCCAAGTCAGATCACGGCAGTAGTGAGAATGTTTTGCTTAATTATCTAAGCAGCCCTATTTATAGCTACTTTTCAATTGCTGTATCTTTCTTCAAAGCAATACTATATAAACTATATAACCCAATTGTTACTGTCTTCAAAGATCAGTTTTTACAACGGGCAGGCGTCACGAAGCGACTACTATTAAAACTATTTAGCTTAATTGCTATTAAAAGACTGACATCTGCGCTGAAGCAGACCATAATAGCGCGTCATAGCTTCGATACTGTTTGAACTATGTTATCATTTTCAAACCTGACCTAATTTATGCTATTCTAACTATTGTAGTTCTTAAATGTTATTTATGACAAGCAGATTAGAGCTAATTTTTAATGTCATAGTACAAACTGGACATAACTTGACCTAGGAAAGATAATTCTATTCCCACATACAACCAAGGTGAATTATATATACAAGTAAACTTGTTATATAAAACACACCAACCGCGCGAGCCGTGTCCAATGCCACCGCTCGAGATGCGATGCAGTGTTTCTATTCCTGAGTCAGGAGTACTTATAATGCTTTAAGAGCGTACTGTGTCTGCTACAGTCATTTAAATGCTGGATAACCAGGCCAAACACCTAAACGGCGTGCCTCCAAAGACGCAAATAGTACATGGATTATACAGCTCTAGATCAACTTTTCTTGAATGCAGGGACCGGGAAATATGGTTTCCACGCATAGAAAACGGAACTTTCTCAACCGCAGCATAATATGCCTTGTGATATTTGCTGGAGGGTCAAATACCTCATAAACATACAAATCCAATAAATACTATGACCTACTCGTCACTATTATAACAATTTACATCGGCGCTTTAGCAGACCGTTATGGCGGAATTGCCCTTCTATATATTAACATTTTCAAATCAGACTGCTATACAAACTATAATTATAATATAGGGTTTTATTAATGACAAGGAGACTAAAGTTAGCCTTGAATGTCATAGTACAGACTGGACATAGCTGGACCTAGATGATATGAGTGTTGTATACTGGAAAGAACATAATATTATTAACGTATTAACATTATTCAATAATATACCTTAGCTAATTGCTTGGCACATATAAGTCTATCTCACAAACAGAAGTAGCACTGAGAGTCGATACTATGACCTTAAGGTTTTCAGAGCAGTGTGCTACCAGCTGAGCTACAAGGACGCTCTGAAATATATGAAAAAAATTATCATAAAAGAAATCCTTTCTAATCCATTCACATATAGGACATTTACTTTCATCATTTAAGTGAATTGTTAAAACTTCTAAGGGTGAGAAGATACCAACTAAAGCAGCCAGCAATTTTAGGGAAGTAAACGTCTAGCTTTTAATTTCCTGGTCATCAAGTTATTATAGTTACATTTATACCCTATGTCATATATTATATTATCGTTGTTGTTTTGAAAGCTTAATTATGAAATCAAAATATGGCTAAAGTTGCACTTCTGTGGCGATATCAGAGATACTTTTAGTCATCTTCTTTGTTATTCCTGATGAAGGCTCAATGACCTCCGTGTGGTCTACGTGTGACCTTCTTTCTGACGGCAGTATAGTAACTCTGGCGATGATATATTAGTAAGAAACATCATTTGCTTCAGCACACTGATTGATATATCAAGTAGATGCCAATGTGTATCAATCATTTACCTTTGCCCGCCGCATATACAAGGCATCCACGTCATACGATAACATATTAGTGTTTATAAGTGATCGATTATAAGACATTGGTGTCTTTATGGATGTAAATGGGCGATTGATTATTTTCTGATGGCATGGAAATGGATTAAACCGTTTGTTCGTCTGTTTATTTTAGGTATTTACTGCTGATAGTTATCGACATGTTTTTATCAGTACACACTAAAACATAGAATTAATTGTAGATCTAATTCAGTTATAGTTTGTTTATTTTTGAATCATTATGACATAATACATAATAAAGAGAAGACAGACACTCACTGACGGAATATACGATATTTGTTAAACCATCTGCTATATTGATAACATAGGTTACCTTCTAATTACATCTGATATCATTGCTTACGGCCATAAAAAGCGGTGATATCAGCAAGGTAACAGCAAATATGATCATATTTAGTGGGTCCTATTTTATATTATTTCATAAGCTGGCGATGAGGAACTATGTCCTTGACATTTCTAAGTTGCATCAATTAATTGTAATGGCCATTTAATGTAACAACATTGAGATACTAAGTAGAACGATACTATTAATACTATTCATTATGTTCCCTAAATATTGGTCGGATTATTCAGGATTAAACAAATTAAATAAATTAAAGCATTTATGCTTTTGCATATAACATATTAGATATTTTCTTTTTTTGTATCTTTAATAGTTGTTGTTTTCCGGTCAATTAATTTATTAATTATACTAGGCATCATTCTCGCCGACTCTGATGATGAGCTTGGAAACTCGAGTTCCGCATAATTGTCAATGTAATTGATGAATCTCTGTTTTTACAAGATTACTTTCCCTTGCATAATAGAAATATTATTCCCTTTGAAACGTGACAACAACATAATTTTTACGTGAAGGACACACTATCATTAGGCTGTTCTCACTGGTAACTCAGATAAAGATATGGACGATAGTTTTAATTAATTCTTCTGTCTTTATATATAATTAATTTCTTCCCAACACCTTATTACAGGGTAAACGATTTGTACAAGAGTCATGCAAGTCCTTAATTGATGCCCTTGACCGTCACGAAGGGACTCGGAACAGGAAGTTGCTGAACGTTTGTTTTTTGAATATCGTCTCAAACCTGAATAAATACTATAATTTACTTGAACCTAACAGCTAATCCTCATTCGTTTCCGTTCATCACTAAGTAAGCGTTCACCCAGGCCTAATTTACCATCCCTAAGTATTTTCAGTTAGGTGTGGTCGGATCTATGTGTTTTTGTGACTATTCGCTTGATTTATCTGGCCCATGGTCGAGCACAGCGGATTTCAGGCAGATTTCCGATACTGCGAATGACACGTCGGGATTATAATAGCTATAGATTTAACAAATTTCCCATATCAATGTAACCTAATTACTCATAATATGGAGAAAAAACTCAGCTTAATACCCATGGAGATGCCTGCGGAGTAACAAACGACTCCAGGAGTATAAATCCATCAAGCAGCATTGTATGAATTAATATGTCATTTCGCCAGACCACATAAGAGGACAACAATATAGATTCTACATTAACATACCAAATGTAATATACCTAAACATGTTCTAATAACTACATAACTTTCTTACATTGGTGTAATTGGGAATCTGGATCGAAATAGATATGATGTCTGGCACGGGCAATGTGCGTTTTAGGATACATATAGAGAGGCAACAGGCACAGATCATCAACATATCTAAACATCCTTCGAGACCTAGCTCCATAAATCTAAATATAAATACAACTAAACATGTACATGCTTTAACCTAAATATAAAATATATCGATTCATATATGCTTATACCTATGCTTGTGTCTGGGCTACTCATCAGCCTGCGGGAACCAGCTAATTTGTATATTAAAGTATTCATTACATCATAGGGAATATTTATGAATATAATATGTTATTTTATGTTATTTGACCGTCCTCCATAAAGAAAATATACAAAAAAATTAGAAATAGATAATTATCTATAAGAAAGATAGATTGTAACTAAAATAGCTAAGGGTTATATATAAATATTTACGAAGGGGGTGTTATGGATATCCGAGATAATATACTTACATCATGTTGCTGTAATCCAATTAAAAATTGCATGTGCCACTCATATGATATATATTTATTAAAAAATATACCTAAAAAATCCTTTTTTTTCCCTTATCATTTCCTTTCCAGTTAATTGAATAACCAGGACATCAATAATTATGTCTCACTAGAGAACTAATAAAACCAAATCTATTTTCCTTTCCTTAGCTATAAATAATCATGCAGATAATATTTGAGGGCACTGTAGAGTGTATTCATACAAGTTAAGACCATACCATGAAATAAGTTATTAATAATTTACCAGTCCATTTTAATATCAGCGTATGAAATCATTAAAAACATTAAAATAATAGCCTGTCTTGTTATTGTATATCGCTACCATGTTTCTGAGAAAATGAGGACTCGTTTATTAATATTTATATTTTTACTTCTACAAAATGACGCCTAACCGTTTTATTTTAGCGCTAACACCGATAACGTCTTGCTTATATATATATAATAAATATCATATTTCGCTTTAATACACGTGTATTTGATCAATGTTTTTAATTATAAAAAGTAGTAATTAAATAGCTGACCAGTTGACAGTTTATTTGTATAGCGTCTTAATTTGTTCTTATTATTCTCCTATAATTACGTGTTTGATTGTTTTTTTTAATAATCATAAATATACTATTATTAGCTTAATGTTATCATTAATAGAACAAATTGGTATATATATCAAAAATGAATTACCCTAAACATTATAACCTTTTTAGATATAAAATGCACAACACAGTATTAAATAAAGCCAGAATATGTTATCTTACTTGTCAGAAATACAGTGATGTTATTTTATAGACTTAAGATATATAGAAATTAAAATAGAAAACGTTGATAGCATAGAATAAAGGTATTTCCTCACAAAAAAGGGGAAAAACACGGGTAAATAGAGTGGATGAAACTTTTAACTATCTAATAATGTCATTACCATAACATTGACGATAAAATAATAATTATAACTATAGTAATGATAATGATAATACTAATAATAAATTACCATTTAGCCATTAAAATAAATGGATGGATGGATGGATGGATGGATGGATGGATGGATGGATGGATAAACGGACGGATGGAATGTCGTAGGTGGGTGGCAGGGTTTTTTGTTGTTGAGGATTGATATGAATTATAAGTATACAAATGTGGCATTGCTGTCATTTAATCAATCACCGTCTAATATGTTATGTTTTTTTTTTATAAAGTTTATATTTACCGATAATCACTCGCATTCACGTCAGGGTACAAGTATGTTTGGGCGCAATCAGAACGTTTTGCTTAACGTTGGTTTGTGTTACCCTGGAATGTTTTCAGTAGTAGATGGCATGGGTTTGGTCTGAAGACCCTCAGCAAGAAACCACAAGGCAAGCTGACAGTGAGTAATCACGGCCTATCAGATTGATGAACACTAAACTACGATGTTGTCATTCCGGCGTTTCAATATATATACCTCAAAATCCTTTTGAGGAGTGTAACCACACCACAAACTTGTCAGAGATAGGACCTAATCTAATACCAAGCCAAGGATAACACATAAATTAAACATATTACGAAGAGTCGATTCCTGTCGCATGACAATACCAAAGAATCTTTACCTGAATACGTAGCAGATAAGATACTGCACTACCGCTGTAATTCACCCAAACTGGTCATCACTCCAGCTGCTGACTACACCAGGAACGACACGGATACAACATCTATTATAACAACAACTATAATGAATGGAACACTTCGACAATTGTCCTTGCCATAGTTACAGCGAGGTCAACCCTGACGATGTATAATGATAAACGTTTGTCTCACCTGGTACCCATATCTTTTTGTAGCTGTCAAGGAATATATATATATATATATATATATATATATATATATATATATATATATATATATATATATATATGACATCGACCCCCCTCCCGAGGAAACTTATGGAGAACTTAAATCATAGAAGGGTTGACACTACCAGTGCTGACCGTATCGAGAGGGTTGCAATGAGAAGAAAGGCTCTATGGTTTACAAGTGTTCATAAGTATTGTATAATAACCGATATTCAGGCAGTGATGATGACTAAAACCGTGTCCAGAAATATGTTTCCTTACAGACAATGTTGAACATTTGGTATTGCTCATTGTACATGGTAAATGATATATGTATTACCCTTAACCTAAATTCTACATATCCATGCGTCATAGCCAAGGCAAAATATACATATGTATTATATTCATGTGTATTATTAAAGATTCTAAAAAGGTATGTTTATATGGTATATACCATTCTATGACATTCACACAACTTGCCATATTTACTGTCTATGAATTCGTTGTTTGCTAGCATTTAGGTTTAAACATCGAAATCTAAGCCTTGCATGTTTAGAGGATTGTTCGTTTAGTAGCAGCTATTATGAATATCAAAGATGGTTTACACAATAACACTATATATTAAAATTTACACCTCAAATATCAAGGATTCCTAATATCCACGACGAATTAACGAAAATACATTAGACACTGCTTTAATATCGTACCCCACTCTAAATAGTATTCCAGAATATATTTAAAAAACTAGACCGTAACAACAGATTGGTAATGTCTGGTACGTAAAGATAACAACAGATGTTACACTATTATTCAAATTAGTTTGGCCCAATCTGATCAAGTTATGTACAAAATATTTGTTGCTTGCTTGATTCACTTTGTAAGTAATCTAGTGATGAGATGTCTACTAGTAATCAGTCTTATGGCGATGGCACATTTAATGTACCAGCTTCCAGTTTGTGGAACATGTTGCTGGAGAATATTAGAACTACTTCATCTCTTGAAAATCAGCGCCTTTGAATGACTCCTGAAAGCAAGTATAATTTATTAGTTCTACATTACTATTATTATTATTATTATATTTGCTTAAAGGTAAAAGTACGATCTCAAATTAATAAAACATATATGTTTCTGGGCCTTCCGCAAGCACTGTGTGCATTCAGAACGATAAGAATTCAAGTTCTTTAGCTATAATGAAAAAGAAGTTCTTAATTCCATCATATAATGTGTTACACATGAGGGCAATATGAACGAAATGTGGAGGTATTCTGGTGAATTTGTAAAATCCTTTTTGTATTAATAAAATTGTCATTGATACATACAAACCAGTATAAGACCATTAATTAATAGTATATCAAATAGGAGAACCATTCTTTAAAATTATTACTATTACAATTAGATATTGACAGAAATGAGAATATGGACTAATACTAATTAAAAGTATGAGTAATGGCAACAATTTAACAATACAGAAATGTGATTATTGTTCTTTGTTTGTCTAATTGTTTATCGGCTTTAATATGATCAAGATGCTACATGAAATTAAGCATTACATGGTATATTAAAGGATGCCGTTATGAAAAGTAGTGGCTCATCCAGCTTCCAAGAGGTTTCTTGACCAAAGTATAATTATTCACAAAATCAGTCGTATTTAGAAGTGTAATGAAAGAAATACGTTTTCTGATCAATGCTTTATGTCCTCTAAATAGATATAAATAATCTAATGCTCTACCAAGAAAAAGTCCATCCTATACGATATAATTTTATAAATAGCTATTTATATCACGTGTTAGTGAATGCAGCAAACGTGTGATAATTACCCAATCTAGATACATTTCGATGAAAGCCATTCTTCTCAAATTGTGATGGGAAACATCATATAACGTCCGTTTGTGTTAATACATATTTGTATTTGTATGGTATAGATGCAGTATATTATATTTTCATTATATTCGGTATTGTTGTGTTGTGTTATCTTGCTTACATTATGCAATGGTATGCTATGATTTACTATGCTATGACATGCTATGATAAGATATGTTATTTTATGTTATGTTATGTTATATTATGTCAGGTTATAATAATTTAAGTTATGCTATGTCATGATATGTCACGCAATGTTATATTATATCATGTTATTAAGGTCATGATATGGTATTATGATACACGACTTAAATATGAATTTTCGAAGATAATGTCATAAAATGTGATATTTTAACCATAAATTACATACATTTGCGAGAGCATTTCATTTCAGTAATTAGTTTTATACTTTTCCAAACATTAAACAATTAGAATGAAAACAATCATCGACAAAAAGTATAATTCTCAGATTAATTTTATAAATCATTACGATGAAAAAGATTAATAAAATAATAATAATAATTAACTTCTATAGTGCCATTATCCTCGATCAGAATCCAGGTCAGTGGCGCAGATAGTACACGGGTTGGGAAATCTCGTAGTCACGGCAAGATGCAAAATTCATCAATAAATGATCGGATGCAGTAAATATTTAGGAAGGATCGGCAAGTCTGAAAAGGCATGTTTTCAAATTGTGACTGAGAGAAACTATTCCATTTGATGACGTAATATTTTCAGGGCGTGAGTTCCAAAGAGTAGGGACAGCAGCTGAAAATGTCCGAGGGCCAGCACGAGTTCTAACTCTAAGAACAGACAACAACTTATTGAAAAGGTAGTAGCAGAGCGTATAGAAGAGCACAATAACCTAAATGACAGCTATTAGTCAGTCAACGGAAACTGTTCTCTTAAAAGTATACAGTTACATTGCTAAGGCTCTTGATGACGGATCCACGACTGCATTAATAATGCTTGATTTATCTGCAGATTTCGATCTAATCGATCATCCAATACTGTTGAAGCGTTTGGAAATTTCCTTTGGAATCAAGGAAAATACATTAACTTGGCTAAAGCCGTACCTCGGCGACAGAACTCAAGTGTATTTTAGTGGCGGATAAAACATCACCAGATGTACGTCTTTGTCAAGATGTTGGCTTGATTGACGGATTGTCTCACACGGCCACAATCATGCATACAAATAACAGCACACAGGATATACAATAATAATAATAATTTACACGACAAAATACGGCATATCAAAACTTAACTAATCACATTCATACGCATTCGTATAAATCTCACAGTTCTGATTACAGTTCTGACATTGACTGACACGACACTTGACTTGAGCTCTGATACGACGACTCCGACGACAGATATTCCGATGACCGACGTTCCGACGATTGACTATGATGCAGCTACTGCCATGTCGATACACACACAGTTCTAATTACTGAGATTCTAGACATACACTAACTCATACGACAGCTACAGCCCAATGTCGACTAATGGTGCATGACCATGACTGACATGACACGGTAACTGACATCACAGGCACATAGTAACTGACTCACACCACGCTATAGTTAACAGAGGTGTGCTGTCAATTCTGGCATCCACACGAACGTTTTCCAACCAGCTACAAATACACATAGAATATTCTGCAAATTTCACAATCATATGTGAAGATACTACTCAACTGGCTTCCTTGGATGAATGCTGGCGTGTAATAGAAATCAACTCCTTATAAATCTTTACTAGGGTGGAGTTATACACCGAAAATACAGGACGTCAAAGTTAACAATAGCCTACCCCCAGTGAAACAATAGACCACCGCGGCACAACAGTGACAACAGTTTGGGTGTGCAGTGAACCACGCAAATATCCTGCTGGGCAAAAGAATGAAACCCAACACAACATAAATTGGAACCTTGTGACAGTCTTCATTTTGGTGTACCATAGGGATCCGTTTTAGGACCAATGAATTACTGTATGTATGGTATTCCTAACCAGTTAGTGAAGTTATTAAGTTGTAATAATATTTAATATCATTATACAAAAAGGGTACATGACATTAAAGCCATATGATAAACGGGAATATATTTCATCTTCATTTGAAACTTGTTTTGAACACATAGATATTTTGATGAACAAATTGAATAAGGATAATACCGAATTAATTATTTTCTCATCCAAGCGACATGTGAAGAAAATTGATAATCTCTGCATTAAGGTAAGATCCAGTTATATAGATTATTCCATGTCTATAACAAATCTAGGGCTTATATTGGATCATTCTCTAGGAATGGAGAAGCTGGTTAATTCAACATGTAACGTCCTGTTAGAACTTATTCATAAGTACATAAATTAGGAGACATGAAATACCTTAGTCCAAGCCTTTATTCCCCTCTTCCTGACAAACCCCCTGCAGCGAATACAGAACCGTGTTGCACGTCTAGTGACACGCACTCGCAAACAGACCGCGTAAGACAAGTTTTGTTCCAGCTGCACTGGTTTCCTGTACGTTTCAGATCACTGTACAATATCTTGTTTCATATATTCAAAGTACTGAGTGGAACAGTACCACTATATATAAGCGATATGATCCAAAGATATATACAATTTAGTATACATCTATTCACCTTTGACGGTACCAAATAGCCACACAGCTATGTACGAGGAGAAATCCTTCCGAGCATCAGCTCCCAGGCTTTTGGAATAAGTTACCAAATCATCTTAAACTTGCAACAAATAAAGAAATATTAAAACCCCTTTATTTAAATTAGCGTACTTATAATATATAAACCAACTTATTTTGTATAAAACGTGTTTGTGCCATATGAGCTCGGAATATGTTTTAAATATGTTTTAAATGTAACGCGCCCTAGAGGAATTCATGTTGAATAAGGCGCTATATATAATACTATTATTATTATATATGAGTGAAAACCAAATGAACGGATCCCTCTGGGATTGGCAAAATAGCATGGAAAATAGATAGGAAGGTCATCCGGTAGAAAGAGTTTGGTAGGCAATGGTACAAAGTATGAAAATTATGCCAGATTGAAAAGGGGGGACAATAAAGTGATTTCAGGAGTAGTGACATCCCGAGTTTAGTAGTTCTGAACACACTGAGGTTTTGCAACATCCTTAGATGTGATGTTACAAAGAAGAGAGTTGCAGTAATGAAGTGTACTAGTGAGTGCTGTATGGCGACTGAAAGAGAAATATAGCGACAAATAGGGCAAAGGTCACTAATATGGCAGAAGCAGCAGCGAAATGTCAGAGAATTACTTATTTTTCAATATTCATTTGGTTGGTAAAAGCTGTATAGCTTTTGAGTTTAGATTATATATAGGTAATACTTAATAGTTATATTTTAGATACTCTAACTACAATCAAATAATTATCTCCAAAAATTGAGTTATTTGGAAGCGTATATTTTACAAGCGTTGAATCAAATTATTATAAATTATATATATATATATATATATATATATATATATATATTTATATGTGTGTGTTTCTTCTCTCTCTCTCTCGGTCTCTTCTCTCTCTCTCTCTCTCTATATATATATATATATATATATATATATATATATATATATATATATATATATATACAGAGATAGGAGTTAGAGAGAAAAAAAAAAGACACACAGACACACACACAAACACACACACTCATATACATATATATATGTATTTATATGAATAAATACATTGGCAACGCTTGTAAAATATACGCTTCCAAATAACTCAATTTTTGGAGATAATAATATAACTGTAGTTAGAGTATCTAAATATAAGTATTATGTATTACTTATATATAATTTAAAATCAAGAGCTGTGCAGCTTTTACCAACCAAATGAAGTTAATCCGACAATCTCAAAATATTTCCTCAACTCTGAACACGTTAATATCAGATTGAAAGAATACGTATATATTTAGCAATAATCATGGACCATGTCTGAACCAAATTAACAAGAAATTTGATAATCTAATGAATGCCATTTATTCTATAACACAAGTGATCAGCCATCAATATTTCGGAACAAAGCAATGTTTCGATTAAAGGGAAATCTTGTAGCGTGGTAAATATACTTGTATATTTCCCACCGAGATAAAGTTACATCATTTCCGGACTGTTTACCATAACATGTTGCCCTAAGTCTATATGTGCGAAGAAAGTTACTAAAATAAATATGTTGGTAATGCTATTACGACAGCTAATACATTAACCTTTTCCTGTACAAAGCTATTCTGGTTCACTTGACCAGATTGAGGAATTACCAAGTCACGATCTATGTTATGGAGATATGAAAGGTAATATATCAGGTAACCACTTAACTGTAAAGCTTATTGGTCTTAATAATCCACCTTATACCTGTGCAAAGCCATAAGAGACATGACAATATGTATTTAACAATATATAAACCGGAAGCTCACCCTTATGTTGTTGGAATCAAGATTTAAACATCGGGTCATTTTCCAAGTGTTTGGGATTTGTTTTAAATATAAAGCTCTCAATACTTTTGAGATGAATTAAATGACTAATTCTACCAAACATTTTAGCTAAATGATAAATGTAACGAAATAAACGAAACTACTTCTTCATATTATCAATCATGAAACTTATTTTAATCAATCTCTTCTTTCATGTCATGATTGAGTACACTGTAATACAATTTCGAATATATTGATTGAATGTGGAAGAATCGACCCATTACTAGACATTATACTATTTCTGGTGTTGTGTAAGCAGCTTTTTATCCAATATATGATGTGCCATTCCTAATCACATATACTATCTGCGGGAGACCAGTATATACTATTAGTCCTAAAGCTCTTTAGATATTATTTTCTCCAGTTCATCGATTTACATATCAAGTATATAACACTTTTCATTGATCACCTTGCATACATTATTTAATATAAATGCTCAATAAGATTTCATTTGTTAAAATGAGGAAAAATGGTATTTGCGTAACATGCTTACAGCTGATTGGATCTGTGGTGGAAACACCCATATACACTGATGAATGTATTGTGTAACATTATATAACTCATTCGAATAACTGCTAATAGTACACTAAGAGTGGGTGCTTAGTCTCTCAGCTTCTATGATAAAAGCTTTCTAAATCCAGAAGAAATAAGTTCAATATCTGCTTCATTTATTTTTATACAGTGTCTTCACCAGATATATAATTGTCTATCTTTCCGAAAGATTTCTTTGTCACTGAAATCCAAAACACAGTGGAAATCCTGCTGCTGTCTGTCTCATATTTGAATTTCTCATCAGAGATCAGACATTGTACATGCAAGGAATATAACTGTATAATGTTGTTATTGGAATATCAAATAATCAATATGTTTAGATTTTATTTAAATTAAAAAATAGAAGAAATTAATTAATGGAAACTCACGCATGACAAAATTCAAAGATCAATTCTGACGTAAGTAGATTTATCTTAATTAAGATGAAACGCATCAAGTAGGATGAAAAAGGTGATCAATCATAAGATATGTAATGTGATTAATGCTATGAAAGAAGCGACCTAATAAAAGGTAATCAAACATTATTTTAAAATACAGTAGTCAAATTAAATCATCTCCTTTGGTAGAAAACAAAATGATTACTCTGTGGCTTATTGGACTAGGTTTCGTTGATTGTATAAGTTAAACTTTATTTTTAATCCAGTATTTAAAATTAAATAATTAGCCCGATTTATAGGTAGCAGATATATTCGCTTCTAAGTCAGTCTGAAATGCACTTTCATAGAAGCATAACATTCGCAGCATTTCATGCCTCCAAATATAACTTGAATGCCAATACGTTTATATAATTACAGCACAATCACCTTCAGATAAAAGTAGCACTGTTACTTGTATATATAGAATGACAGTTACTTAATCAATTTGAACAAACATGATATCAATTCAGGTATAAGAGAGTGACAGCCTGCCTCTATTAACGTATAGATTTTTTATTGATGATACTTTCCCTGAATTAACTCCAAGCTTTAAAATAATAAATATCTGTTTATCCAAAACCCTTTTACCTATTATCATACAACAGAATATCTTATTAATTGACATTTATAAAGATAAACTCCGAGTTGACAGTTGTATACATATTAATAGTGACTATTTACAAAAAATTCTCTTATTTCCCTGTTTAAATAATTGTTGCTCACAGTTCAGTAAACCTTCATTATTTATGTATGTGTCCTTGAGGCTTTTATTTAAAATGTATCAGTCCTTGTGGATGGATGGATGGATGGATGGATGGATGGATGGGTGGATGGATGGATGGATGGAATGATAGATGGGTAATTTGTTATTACTACTACTACTACTACTACTACTAATATTACAACTACTACTACTGTTATCATACCATATTCATAAAGCACCCCTTCCAGGAATAAATCCCATTCTGAAGTGTTTCACCACGTAACGTACATGTCAAAATAAAGCATAAATCACAGATGACAAAATAATGAGACACGACTTTAGATGCCATGTCGGTGATGGGTCCAATTCACAGGATGTATTTAGGGCTGTCATGGATATAGCTCTGACTTTCTATTGAATGACGGGTAGAAAGTACCGTCACATTGTTGTTGGTCTCAGGAAAATCAGCACTGTTTCTGGGTTTTGATTGAGGATTAATCCTGGTGGTATCTTGCTATCACTGAATATCTATGCCAGTTCTTTACTCAATGATCCACATGGCAGAGAGAGACGTCCATCGATACGTAACAGATGGTTAGTAATCCCGAATATTCCTTTAGGATCATTGCTACAAGAGTGAACTGTGTAGTAATTAACTCCTGCCTTTTTTTTAAATGTTTGTTGACGTTATGGTTTTGGTGTGGAAATGTGCATGCATGTTAACGAGTGAGTGCAGTCCATCATTGTAGGAACTAACCAATTCGTCTACAGTCCCCACCACATTAATGTAACACAAAAGGTTAATGTGTGACCTTAGACGTGCGTTGATTCATGCATATATTGATGTAGGCTACACACTTGGATAACACTAGTTCAAGTCACCATCAATCCGTTAATCCGACAAGGATTGTCACATGATAGTGTGTCGGATAAACGTGAATGTCAAAATATCAAGTCCGTGACATACCGCTAGTCAATGTCGCACATTGCTGAATCGTAAAGATATGCCGTTGTATGTAACAAAAATAATACGCAACATCTATTGGAACCACAATGACATGTATTTCCTTTCAAGAATTATGACACAATAAATGACCAGATAATTTTGATGTTTGTTAATTACAGCCATTATAAAGAAATATTCGTATCACTTACTCCATCAGATTAACTCATGATCTGCTCATTGGAAAGATTACACATTTGTGTTTGTAATTAGCCATGAATGATTATGATTGGCATCGTATGTTAGTGTGTGTGGTCAATGACGAATGTAATTGGTTACGATATACCAATTATTGTGTGTGGGCGGCTTAATTAACCATTACTGACAACATGTTGGTGTGTCTTGCATGGCTGAACTAGTTGAAATAGTTGGCAACATCATCGTGTCGTCGGATTATCGAGATAATTTTGCATTGAAATGTTATATTATGTTGGCGAAAAGAAGTGTCGGAACGCGTTACGCGATTTTGCCGGATTAAAGAGATATTTATAATGGAGATAAAACCGTCACAGAAAATACTGTGTCGGATGGTGGATTTGCTGGATAATAATAATAATAATAATAATAATGTATATTTAATAAAGCGCCCTTACTAGCAGGAGCCATTCAAAGGCGCTGTACAAATAATATGTAATATAATAATACCCCAAATAATGTCTGTAAAAACCCTGTAATGATTTAAAAGATAATAATTATTTATCTGTGAAAGCGACCTTAAATAGGTGTGTTTTTAGAAGAGACTTAAAATTCCAAGAGACGACTCTTCTTAATATTTATGACATCTATTCCTAAAGTGGGGGCTGCAACACTAAACGCACAATCACCATATGACTTGAGCCGAGACACTGGCACCTGCAATAGTATCTGACTGGATCACCTGAGTTTTCGGGATAACTTTCTAATGGAAACCAGTTCACACAGGTATTCTGGCGCCATATCTTTAATAGATTTATAAGTTATTAACAGAATCTTAAAATGGATACGCTGTCTAACCAATGTAGTTTTTGAAGAATTGGGGTGATATGATCATATTTTCTAGTATTTGTTACAATGCGAGTTGCACTATTCTGGATTCGCTGAAGGCGATTAATGTTATAGTTAGATATGCCATATAACAGGGAGTTACAATAGTCTATACGAGATGTAACAAAGGCATGAACTACATTTACAAGTGATTCTTGCGTCAAGAATGTTTTAAAGAGTGGATGTTCTTAAGATGGTAGTAGGCAGCTCGGCATACTAATGTGACATGTTCATGCATGTTAATACATTGGTCAAACATAACCCCTAGATTTTTCACTGACCCATTAGGGGTAATCGAAGATGCACCCATCTGTGATGCTGGTGTCTTTAGGGATTTAACACAATGTGGTGATGCCAAATATAAAATATTTGTTTTATTATCATTTAGCTTTAGAAGATTTTGAGTCATCCATAGCCGAATATCGGCAATACAATGTTCTAAATTCTTCAAGGAAGAGGAGAAATTTAACTCATTATCAGGATCCAGTGATGCCACACAGCTGTGTGTCATCGGGCACAAGTGATATTTAACCCCATATCGCTGCGCAATGATCCCAAGAGGACGGGTATACATTGTGAAAACCAGAAGACCAAGAACTGAACCCCGTGCTACACCAGATAACAAAAATTGAATGTCAGATAAAATACCATGAACAGACACTCTCTGGGAGCGTTGTTCCAGATAGGATCTAAACCATTCAAGTACTTTACCTGATAGACCAAACATGTATTTTAACCTAGAGAAAAGTACATTATGGTCAACTGTATCAAATGCAGCAGATAGGTCCAGAAGAACCAGTATTACTGGCTTACCTTGATCAATTGACATCCTAATATTATTTTCACTCTAACCAAGGTTGTTTCAGTGCTGTGACCACTTTTATAGGCAGACTGTAGTGATTCATTAAGGTTATTATTGATTAAATATTTGTTTAGATGGAAAGCAACTGCCTTTTCTATAACTTTAGATAAAAATGTAAGATTTGAAACAGGTCTGTAATTGTTTAGAATATTACAGTCCATATTGTGTTTTTTTATTAATGGTTTTACAAGGGCAGCTTTCATGGATCTTGGGAAAACACCAAGAGATAATGATTTATTAACTATATTTGTAATTGGGTTTATCAGAACATCCAGACAATCTTTCACAAGCCATGTAGGCATAAGTCAACTGCACAGAAAGCATTAGATGACTTTTTCAGCAACTGTCTGATATCAGTCTGTGTAAAAGGCTCAAATGTATCCATCATGGATATGCAGGACTCTTCTACCAATGGCTTACCCTATGATACCCACTATGTATATTTAATATTTTTTGACAGAAGAAGTTATTAAAACAATGGGCCATATCTTTATCTGAGTTGATATTATTTGGGAGGACAGTTTGACTTTTATGTAATACTTTATTCACAACACTGAAAACAGTCCTTTGATTTCCCTTGGATGCTTTGATCTTTTTATTATAATATTCAGATTTAGCAGACGCAAGGGCATTTTAACAAGAATTTTACTGACCTTGAACATTTCAAAATGAACACACAAACTGGTCCTGATCAACAACCGCTCACAATACCTTCTGTGTCTCTTTGCAGCCTGTATGTTCTTATTATACCATGGAAGCATTGGTCTGCTTGGCATTTCCTTTGTCCTTAAGGGTGCATGTTGATCTACAATGTCTCTCAATGTATTATCATAGAGATCCACCAGAGAAGAGACTCGCAGATCAGCAAGAAAAGCCTCCTTGTCAATTGACTTATAACTTCTATATGAAATAACTTTAGCATAAACAGATTGTATCTGTAAAGATACATTAATGTCAACAAGGAAATGATCAGACAGCATTGAAAACACAGACACACCTTTAATCAAATTGTCATCATCACATCACGGGAGATGACAAGATCTAAGATGTGACCATGTCTGTGTGTTCTTTCTTGGACATGCTGCCTGAGATTGGCAGATCTAAGAATGTCAGCCAGTTGTTTGGTATCTGCATTCCTCTGGCAATCCCAATGTATATTGAAATCACCTAAGATCAACAGATGACCACTGTTGGTAGCAAGAGAGTCAACAAATCCCGAAAATTCCTTGAAGAAATCTGCTGCTTTCAGGCCATTTTTCTTAGTGGGGTGTAATCGGTAGATAATAGCTACACGAACACTTATCCCCCAGATATAAAAGTCAGTTGGTAATTTTCAAAAGACTTAGCCTGAAAACGCAAATGGGTTTCACGACTGCCCCACCTTTTTTGTGAATCCGAACTGCATGGTGGAATGAATATCCAGCTGGAGTCACATCACCAACAATTTTTTCTGGTCTGAAACATTACCAGTCAGCCAAGTCTCTGTAATGACAAGAGCATCAAGATCCATATCCTTAACAACATCAGATATTTCATCAGATTTGTTACATTTTGTACAGCTGTGCCAATACCAATACTTACATTTTGTACAGCTGTGCCATTATATGGTGTTATTGGCACAGTGATCAAATTCCTGGCATCAGACCCAATCTGCTTTGGATGTTTTCCACTACGTGGGCGCATCGCTAAACGAATGGTATTACCACCTTAGGGTCGTAATGCAAGCAACTGCTCTCTAGTATAAGTCATTATAATTATAGAAATAAAATAAGTGAAAAATTAAAAAAATTAAAACAAAACATACACAAGCAAAAACCGAGTTATTATTGGAAACACTGGAGCGGGCGATAATATAGGGCGTCAAATCAGCAGTTAAAAAGAAAATACAAGAAATACAAAATAACTAAATATAATCAATTTATATTAATATAAATTAAATCTATATTACATAATATGCAAAATATACCAGTTTCACTGGTGTAACTTATCTAATAGCTGAACTATCCGAGAAATATTCCGGTGCCATTACATCGAGAGCCGGTCATACTTCCCGCCACAATAACACCAGTACATAATACTATTATTATTAGTATTATTATTATTATTGTATTTCCCGACATAATCAATATGCTCAAACGGGATGGAAGAAGAAACTTTGATGTACCAGTCTTTTATATTATGGCTATACCATCCCCATGTCTTTAACATCGGAGCTCATGTTTCATTGCGAATGAAAATATTTACCTTCACGACTGATCACCAAAGTCTAACATATTACCATTTACGTGAGTGGGTCCACTAACAAGCTCTTTTAACATGAATGTGACAATAATGTCATTAAAATTCTGTGATATTTTCTAGTGGATGCTAAAATCTCCCATTATTAGTAGATTCATAAGTAGCATTATATATTTGTTTACTAGGTCACCAAATTCTTCAAAGAACAGACTGTTGATGATGTCATTCTTTTTGTGTTTAGGATGTAATCTATACAAAAGAATAATTCTAAGTAACAATATTCTCCATGACACGAAAAACAAGGAGCACGGCGACACGATGATCTAAGAATGTAATCTACCTTGGGCAGTTTTATTATATTAATAAGCCCCATTGTTTTACTAACTTCTTCTGTTAAAAGATATTAAATAGTGGGTTCCATTCCAGCACCTTATCACTGGGTACGCCATTGGTAGATGAGTCCTGCATGTCCATGATGGATACATGTGAGACTATTCAGAGGTTGATACCAGACAGTTGCTGAAAATGTCATCTACTGCTTTCTGTGCAGTTGCCCCTATGCCTACATGGTTTTTGGACTGAGTGTCTGGATGTTCTGATAAGCCCGATTACAAATATAATTAATAAATCATTATCTCTGGGTAGTTTCCCAAGATCCATTAAAGCTGCCCTTTTAAAACCATTAATAAATAAAAACCAAAGTAGGGATTGTAATAATTTAAACTACAGACCTGTTTACAGACCTGTTTCAAATATTAGATTGTTAGCTAAAGTTATAGAAAGGGCAGTTGCTTTCCGTCTAATCAAATATTTAATCAATATTAACCTTAAAGAATCACTACAGTCTGCCTATAAAAGTGGTCACAGCACTGAAATAGCTATGGTTCAGGTGAAAATGACATTATGACAAATGACATTGCTCAATTGACATTGAGCAAGGTAAGCCAGTAATACTTGTTCTTCTGGACCTATCTGCTGCATTTGATACAGTTGACCATAATGTACTTTTCTCTAGGTTAAAAGACATGTTTGGTCTGTCAGGTAAAGTACTTGAATGGTTTCGATCCCATCTAAAACAATGCTCCTAGAGAGTGTCTATTCATGGTATTTTATCTGATGTCCTTTTTTGTTATCTGGTGAACCACAGGGTTTAGTTCTTAGTCCTCTGGTTTTCACAATGTATACCTGTCCTCTTAGGATAATTCCGCAGTGATATGGGATTAAATGTCACTCGTCTGACACGCAGTTCCATATATTACCTGACCCTGACAATGAATTAAATTATAGAAGAAATAACAAACGCATACATACAAACACAAAACACCCGTGCACAAATGATTACTTCAATCATTAATACACATATACTGGTAGACATGCACGTTATATTCACATTCAGACCATTTAACCAAGGATCTTAGTAACTCCGCTAAAATTTCCCACTCTGGCTATTGCCACTGTGCAAGTTAATGTACAGCCTTAAATGTGCTTGTATATAATGTTGTTTGATAGTATTTAATAATTAATTTATTATCCGTGCTGTAATTTATTTGCCCCATTAGAAAATAAACAAATTAAATCTAGTGTTGATATTGGATTATATTGTAGGAATGTAGAAGCGTATGAATTTAATAGGTAAGTCCTGTTACACGTATTATCAAATACGAAATAAGTACATAAATTATGAGACATGCAAGTCTTTAGTCCAAGCCCACATACATTTTCGAATGGACTGTGACATTACATTGCAATAGATTATCCTCCACTCTCTCTCTCTCTCTCTCTCTCTCTGACAAACGGCCTACATCGACTGCATATCTGTACAGCACGTCTGGTGTCACGCACTATCAAAAAGGAAGAAATAACGCCTGTTTGCTTCCGGCTGAACTGGCTTCCTGGATCACTTACACACGATCCTGTTTTACACATTCAAAGTACTGCGTGGAACAGCACCACGTTAGCTAAACGATTTGATCAAAAATACCCGTGAAAATTCTCCTAGCTAAGTCATGTTTACTTTTGACCATAACAAAAAAGCTATATAACAATGTACAGAGAGAAATCTTTCATAACATCAGCTCCCAGGCATGATCTTATTAAATTTCCAGCAACTAAAGAAATATTTTGTAATAGTCCTAAAAAAATACTTTATAATAATTAAACCTGGGTATATATGTATAAAATGTGTTTGTGTTATACGAGCTTAGAACATATTTTAATTACGTTTTAACCTAAAACCCCTTAGAGAAATCCAATTAAAATACTTTTATTATCATCCTTTTTTATTATTAATATTATTATTATTATTCCAATAATAGTGATAAAAGATGTTATACGGATATAGAAACTCTCATCACCTAACCAGCATTTGTTCCATTACATTCCTGAAATACCTAATTAAGCTAAAGTATTACACAAATTAACTCTGTGGACATATACAGCATGAGATGAAGCATTATAAATATAGAGTCTCCTATAATAATTGGGTTAGTCGGATTGGCATTCATTCAAATAAATTATGATTTGGCAAGGTTTTAATTAATATAGAATTTAGTAACAGTTCTAAAAACTTTCAAGATATATATATATCGTATGGGAGAACTAGACGTTTTTAAAACTACTGCATGTTGCATGTCATCACATTTTTAAATACAAAGTAATCAAGCTCAATTACCGACAAATATTCTTGACATCGACACATAATAATAAACTGTATAGTACTAGGAGAAGTTAAACTATTTGGCGTTATTAGAGATCACGTGATGCCATTAATTAATAGTTCTCCGAATCGGGAAAAACTAGCACCAACCCATCACAGTTCTCCAGTAGGTGAAGAATTAACAACGTGTTATCAGCGGACAGATGGCGCTGGTGGCTGGTTGTTCTACACAAACAACATATCTAGATAGCCGGAGTGATTAATATGATCCTTGAGTCAACTCTACAACAATAATAAAACCCCCTTTAAAAAATTGGAAAAAAATTGTATATTTTGTAGTCTTATTACCAAGATTCCAATAGCATAACATATAACCATAGAGCAATAATTAACAATAAATAAAATAAAATAAATTATAACACAATATATAACACAATATATTACAGGATTTGCATCATTTAGAGACAAATTATATGTTATTGTCATGTCTAATGCTACAGTATATGAACAATGATGACTAATAATTGTTTGTAGTGACTCATAGTAATTAGGAAACGTAAATAAAAGGTAATAATCATCACTTATGTTTTCATGTACTGAACATGATATTTAAAATACGTGTGTGTGTGTGTGTGTGTGTGTATGTGTGTGTGTGTGTGTGTCTATGTGTGTGTGTGTGTGTGTGTGCACGCGCGCGCGTGTGCGTTTGCGCGTGTGCGTGTGCGCGTGCCTGTGTGTGTGTGTGTGTGTGTGAGAGAGGGAGAGAGAGAGAGAGAGAGAGAGAGAGAGAGAGAGAGAGAAAGAAAACAAGTTACGTGTTCTGACGCCAGGTGATAGAAAGATGACATGGCTATCTCTATCGTGATCAGGTCAGATTACAGCTGCCCCGGGTTTTTAACCATTATTGTGATCTTACTTTACCCTCGGGGTTACTCTAAAAACTACTACTAATCTGAAAGCTCATTAGTGTTATAAGAATACAAATCAATCTGTATCAGAAATGTCCATGTATATTTTTCTTTGGCCATTTCAAACACATACGAAGCTGTTTAGACCAACCTTATACTATAATATATGTTTACATTTTTATAACCGGGTATTAAAAACTGCAGTGACGTCAGATTTTAGAAGCATCTGGTCTGTGGCTGGCTTCAAAATGGCGGCGCTCACAGACGAGTAATACTCGATTCAGTAGCACTTTAAACTGGATTATTTAATATGTTGTTGTTCATATTCATATTTCATGTGTATCATTTATATATTTTCTCTGCATATTTGTGTTAGTCTTGACAATTTGAAATGAGCGTGAAATGTTCCTTCAAGTAACAAAACACATTATTTCTCAGTAAGAGGTTTAGCTTTGTTGTGCTAAATAGTCATTCTATTGCTTTACCTGCAAACAGGTAATTATTCGATATTCTGCATATAAAAACGTGGCCAAACACAGAAACAGCCTTGATTTTGGCAAAACTTATAATACGTTATTTGCCTTTGGGTTGAAAGACATGTTTGGTTTATAATATAAAATACATCCCATAAACACAGGAATGAGTTGGATTCGCATACACAACTAGAAAGGATATGCAAATATTTTAATTTAAACACACAGACAAACACACAAACACAAATATATATATATATATAT
>JAODUP010000096.1:622500-685000 GCA_025642065.1 Paralvinella palmiformis | reverse complement strand
GGTTCAATGGTGACTTGCTACATACATATCATAAACTATTTTGACACCACAGTTTACATTCAACAGTAATTTTCTGTGGTCCAAAATAAACCTGTATATAAAGCATTTCGACACCTCAGATGCTAACCTCAGCTTTATTCTGGGTTCGAATAACTGAATAAATCCTACCTATATGAACCATGTATCAATACACGTCCGACTGGTCTGGCGTCGAAGTTCTTCTCTAACCTAAGTGAAATTTTAAGTCACTACCATGACCGTTTCATACCGGAAAGTACACAATATTATTAACATAAACAAATTGGTCGGAAATATACCTTAACTACTATCTTGGCACATATAAGCTGACCTCGCAGACAGAAGTCGGACTGAAAGTCGATACTATGACATGAAGGTTTTCAGAGCAGTTTGTTACCAGCTGTGCTACAAGGAGGCCCTGAAATATGTTGGGAGTATGATAAAAGAATAATAAAAGAAATCCTAGAGGTTTGACATGTAATGATCTACTCTTTTCATTGTTGTTAATTACGTTCTCGGAATAAGTGAGTCAGTGATTGAATGGTTTGTTCAGCCTCTGGACTGATCATAACAAAGACATTATCCCTAGGTGTAACCCCTAGGAAAATAGTCAATGAACTGAGTAAACCTAACACTATTCTATAGTTGACACAACCTAAACTTAGTTAGTCGGTTGTAATACAATGGACTCCATCTAATATGAACTCAATCGTCATGTTCAAAGCCTTGATAATGAAATAATAATGCTTAGCATTATTTTAGTCACGTGACATGGACATTTAATTTGTGCAAATATAACCATTAGGACGTGCTTCCATATCTGTTAATATTTAAGTTATTTGTATTGATTGGGTCGCCATTTACATAGCCTATTGACAATTGATTTGATCCTGTACTGTCTATTTAGAATACGTTGTTTTTAAAGAGGGACGGAAATGTTTTTCGTTAGTGCGCGGAATATTATGAAAATTAGTAAATAATGTTTTATGAATGTTAAATACTTGTTTACCTAAATGGTTTTGTGACTGCTTCACTTCTCTACTCTGCATGTTTTGATAATCTACTACGTCCTGGTGCTGGTTTTATAGATTATTATCCGAGTTTTATTTCTAAAAGTTATTTTATTTCTTCTGCCTCTTCTGTTTCTAATGACTGTTTGGGGATTGTTCTATTTTTATTAGCTGTTTCATTTCTTATTATGCTTTCCATCTTGCATTCGTTATATCTTATATTTCTTTTGTTCGGTTCTTTTGCCTTTTTCTCTCTCTCAGAGGTACATCGGGTTACAGATATCAGTCGTGATATCCGGAAAGGAAAAGTGGATCAATTCTAAACTCAGAATTGACAGCAACCTGTGCAGCACATAAAAGGAAGAATTACCTCTAACTGTGAAATGCCTATATATTTTGGAACTTTAAAAAAACTAAACTTAGGATGAACTTTTTTTATCTTCCTTTAAAACAAAAGTACTCTCAGTTCATCATATTGGGGGATATACTCGCTTGTAAAAATAAGACAAATAACGACATTATATGGTACGTACTTGTTATTAAGTAAATATATATTCCCAGACTTAGGTCACTTCTGTATCACATGATCGATGTTTAACATGCTACCAAAATTAAACGGATTAGCTTAATCACCAAAAAAATCACTAAATCATATTTATGTATGTATGTAATTTATGCCTAATTAGTTTATATTTGTGTTTCTCGATTGTTTGAAAGGAGCCCATTCGCGATAACTACTGAATGTTTAAGTCCCATCATGTATGCATGTAGAGACTCTGAAACTGATATTAATAATACCATATAGAGATATTCAAATTTATTCAAACTATTTTATACAAATGATACCCTTCAGGTGATTTATTTCTAATTTAATTTTGCTAATGTGAAACATAATGTAATTCTTAAGGCTAAAAGCTTCATCGCAATGCGGAATTACATATATCAGAGCTCTATTTAAAAAAAAATTATTTCCATGTTAAATGGGTTGTCCCGGGATCTCCGAAACGAGCCATATCCTGAAAAATTAGAAATTGTTCCAAATATTTTAATGTCGTTTGCTCCGGTAAATAATATCGATGAGCAAAATGTCTAATTGAGTTTAGATATATCGTAATTAGCGTAAATCTGCATAGTACCTTTGATTGACATATGGCAGTAATTTTTTATTATTAAATCTACATTATTATTATTATTATTATTATTATTATACACTGTATGTGTTTTTCGAATGTAGTATATTAGCTGAGTCTGAGTAAATTTCGTTTTCTGTATTTGAAATTTGTTTTAGTTCACAGTTTCAAATAGCACATTATCTATTCCACATATTAAGATGACCAATTACTTATAGCAGATTATTTATGTTGATATTATTAATTTATTAAAGTTGTATGTTATATATGATAACCAATTAAAGCGATATTCAAAAGAAACTGTATTCAGTCGGCTCTTCTCTAAATTAAATTTGATCTTCATCTTGTTGGTACATAATCTATTAAAATTCCGATATTTATTACTTTATTCACACTTTTATATATATAATCTGTGTGAACTGGTACTTAAGAGCAAAAAATCGAGACCTTTGGAGACAACATGCTAAGGCTTTTGTCCTGCACTGGACTAACGATGGCGGAAGATGAAGATATTTTCTAACTTGGGTAAATATTTGTCAATCAGCAAAAGACGAAAAACAAATATGGTATATATTTACAACTAAAGCCCAACACTATCAATGCAACTACCGTATATCCATATTAATGTCAGTACCATATGGCTCATGTTGGCCGTCTTAATGCTTTCTTATCATCAACGTTTGGTAATATGTTCTGTATTCATTAATGTTCATGGAATGAACTACATGTATACGCTTTCCTTATTGTGCAAAAGTCTACTATGATTTGAATTCGAATAGTAAATTTATTAGTTACTTAATGTCCGTTGCTTCATAAAAGAATTCGCAAATTTCAGCGATTACAAGAAGTTAGTAGTTTTTAGTTATTGGTGAAATAACAACCCTCGTACCTTCAAAATAACAAAGCTTTAAACATAAATAGTACAGAGAGTTTGGGAAATTCGCACCCGATACGAAAGATATCTCTCTCTCTCTCGCTCACTCTCGCTCTGTCGCTCTATGTTTCTCTCTATCTAGCTAGTTGTCTATCTATCTATCAATCATTCCACCAATGTATCTATTTATCTATATTAATATATATATATATATATATATATATATATATATATATATATATATATACCTATCTATCAATATTTCTATATATATCTATCTAGCTATTTAGCTATCTCCCATCTTGCTATCTACCTATCTAGCTATCTATTTAACTATTCAATCTATCTATCTGTCTGTCTGTCTATCTATATATCTATCACTCTGATACTCACTCACTCTCTCTACCTTTTAACCCATGACATATCTCTTAATGAATATGTACACACGCACACACACACAATATATATATATATATATATATATATATATATAATATGTCCACTTTGCAGTTTTTAGCAATCTAAAAGAAGGCAGAACTGACTATTGTTTGTTAGATGAATATTTATTAATAAATCATTTTCTATTTGTAGCCATCACACGGTTATTTGAACTATGTAATAAATAAATAAAGCCTTCGTATTAACTGTGCTCAGTTACGTACTGTTAGAGGGGTAATGTATCTTCATCACTTCAATTTGTGTCAAGATTATATTAATTAGATCAAGGTGTATCTATTGCCAGACACCAAAATGCGGACATTTCGAGTTTGATTAATAATTAATCATCTCTCTGAATAGAATGTGATAGTTTCGTGAATCTAATTTTCATTTTGTTATCACACTGAACTAATGCTTGTCTCGGACCACTTCGTGTCCAACGTTATCATTCTGTTCGTAAATTAAATGCCAATAATATTAATGGATGACGCCGTTATTAGATACATCATTTGCTATATATTACATCATATTATTGTGTACGTTATTGTTTTAGCCTGAACTTTATAGACTAGAAACATAAATAAAAAATATTTTCCAGGAAAGCATAAATATTTTTACCTGTCACTTTCCACCTATCCCTCGTTCATTTTTACTATCTTCTTACATCCAATTAAATGCCTGTCAGTATATCTGTATGTCTTCTGTCTATATATATATATATATATATATATATATATATATATATATATATATATATATATATATATATATATATATATATATATATATATATATATATATCTACATATTTATATATCTATCTATTTATCTATCTATCTATCTATCTGGGTCTTTCTTGATGTATGTCTATTTATCTCTCTATTCAACCTTTTTGTCTTTGTCTCTGTATATGTGGCTGTTTCTCTGTCTGTATGGATGTCAACATGTATGTGTATCCGTTTGTTTGTTTGTCTATCTGTCTGTCTGGACGTGTGTCGTTTTGTCTGTCGGTCTCTCTGTATGTATGTCTGTCTGTCTATCTAGACGTATATATGTACACCTATCTGTATGTCTGTCTGTCTGTAGCATTCTCTTGACTCTTTCATTATGAAAATATTGATTACATAGAATAAATATTGAGTAAAAGTAATCGTATTTGATGGTGTTTCATAGTTTTAACGCTAGAAAAATACAGAAAAGATTGTGATTAATATTATCAATAACAAACTGGACATTAACTTATACAAACAAGATACTATTATCTTCTACGGAATTAACAATAAATCACGGTTCAACAAATCTCTTGTTGTTATGGCTAGGTTTTTACGTCACGTTATAAAGACATCCTTGTTTCGAAATGATAAAATGCTCGAAAGAAAAAATAGCTTTGCTTACGTTAATGAAAATGAACTTGCAATATAACATCAAGTTAACAAAGACGTTATAAAATACATCATATTATGGCATCCTTAAACACTAATTTCAAAACAAAAAGTCATCATGAGGTTCACAGTTTGAATATCATGAATGTGGGTATGTCGATAGAGTTATAGTTCATCAGCATAATAACCAAGAAAAATTCCATTCGTCTTCTACACAAAATGCATATACGACATTTTAGTGACCCTAGCTGATAACAGCAAGGGAGATTCTACTAAGAATAATTATATTGAACATCAGTAATTCTAAAAACACCTGGGCGCCTCCGTGGTCTAGCGGTAGCGGGCTGGACCACAGATCACTACCACCCGTGTTCGAATCCCGGCGTGGGCATATCTGAAGGTTGTTTCGTCTTTCACTTCGTCTCATTACCTTTGGAGGTCGCTCCGCCCATTTAGTACCTTGTGCACAAAAGTGGCCGTAAAACATCATCATCATCTAAAAACACCTGATAGATCAGCAAACAAATTGCTGAAATGCTTCTCAGCTTAGATTACTCAATACCAATGCACTGTCATGCATTCTAGAGAATACAATTATTCACACGTGTAGATTGTACAATATTAAAGTTGGAGATCATAGATTAACGATTGTAGCTAATCGAAACGAGAAAACATTTAGGTACAGTCTTTTGTTCTGACCTAAACATCTCTACCCTCATCATAAATAAATATATATATATATATATATGTTTGTGTGTGTGTGTGTGTGTGTGTGTGTGTGTGTGTGTGTGTGTGTGTGTGTGTGTGTTTGAGCGCGTGTGCGTGTGTCAAAATTTGTGATAGTAAATAAGCATTAGCAGCCATAACAATTTTCAGTGCCAACAATTGCGGCTTATAATCTTTAACTTTGCGTTTCGGTAACTGGTGATAACTACACATATTGTTATCTTCATGAATTATTAATCAATGAGTTGTGGCCGCTTGAATGAGTTTAGGGCAAAGTTCAGATAGGGATCACGTGGAGGTCATATTCATTTACAGCAATGGTACACAAGAGTAAGAAATTAAGTAGCTCTGACATCGCCACAAATATATTAATACCATAAACCACTTAATAAAACAAGGAGCGATAATATGATCTATTACATCAGTGGAATATCCTCATACGTTGCGTTGGGAAATACATGAATGTTTCGTTTAATTGACTGCTTTCATTATTTCGGTCACAAATGTGATAATTTGTGGAATACGTTTAAATTGTGTTTTTTTCTTTGAAAATGTAAAACTATTCGGCTTTGGAATAGTAATAAATATATCGTATAAGATTATTTTTATGAGGGAAATGTCTAACATATATAATAATATGGTTTTTCAATAAAACGTCATTTTCCTACATGAAACAGTCCAGTATTTGTTCTAGCATATTGAGTGAGAGTTGATCAGATCGTGATCATCGTAGTATCAAATTTAACATATATGATAACCATTTAGATATAATTCTTCTTGGGTCATTCGATATGGCTTCTCCAAGAACATGGTCACAAACATCAGTCAATTCTTGTCATATAAACCGAAACTTTATTTTAATGATTTAGTAACAATGCTAGAATGTTTGGACAAGCTAACGAATGAATGACGTCACAAGACTTGATATAAATAAGTATAAGTTCACATTAGAATATCAGAAAAAAAACTAACGGATCTTCTTTGATATATCCACTAACTGAGAGAATGAGGGGATAAATGAGTGAGTGAATGAGTGAGTGAATGAGTAAGTTAGCGGGTGAGTGGGTGGGTGAGTGAGTGAGTAGGTGGGTGGTTGGGTGGTTGAGTATGTGTATGTGTGTGACCGGGTATGTCAGTGAGTGAATCAGTGAGTCAGTGAGTGAGTGAGTTAGCGATTCAATGAGTCAGTAAGTCAATGAGTCAGTGAGTCAGCGAGTCAGCGAGTCAGTGAGTGAATCAGAGTAAGTGAATCAGATAGTAAGTAATTTACAATTTAATACTCATTTACACTAATATTTATCTTGCCATAATCTGGTCCTTCGTGTATAACATAAAACAAATGTTAATGACAATCAACGCTATAAGCTAAGAATGTTAGTGTTTACTGTATAATGGTTTGTCTTTGTTGTATCATAATAACAAATTATTTATTGAAATAATTAACATTCTAGTTTGGTCTATATTCTTAACTAAGAAACAGAAGAAATTGTTTTACTGTGTTTGGAAGTTAATTACCAATTATTGCTTATGATTGGCAATTTTAGTTGTTTGTAAAAAATATATACCGCATACCCTTAGACTTTATAGGTAAATAAGGCAAGAAATTCAAACCAATTATAGATCAGTTTATTTATTATACCTACGTACCTTTACAGTGTTACAATTTGAGGATTTGGATTTTAAAACAGAATATATTGCACGTATAATACGTGTATATAACACTTACAAATGCTAAAGAAACGTTTACAAATAATGCATTATATTAAATAGCAGTATTGTAACGTTAGCAGGAGAGTACAGTAGCAGCATGAAAATTATTTTCTCTTTTCTATGTTTCAACTTTCAAATGGTCGCTTTTAATGAGCATATGATAACAGCCTCCCTTAAATAGATAGTTCATGTTACACACCAACTGTTGATTAACAGAACTTCCCTGATAATGCTGTCAGAAACACTATCCCCGCAAAGAGTGAGATTGGAACAAGACGAGCCCAAAAATGAGAACCACATTTCACTACACAAATCCAACAAATGAAGCTTACTCTAAATTGTTATTTTATTTTCACATTAATCCATCACGTGTCTCGTCTCTAAACGGGACTCTCATTGATATAATATTTCCCAACAGAATTCCTAGTAAATTTAATATTAAAACCATTGGCTATCAATAATGTCTGATGAAGGGAATTTGATCTTCTCGGATTTGACAGACACAAAACAAACGACGGGTAACGTGATATTGCTAATTTTCGATTAGTTTCATTATTAATAATCAAATTCGGATTAACATTTGCAGATTGACATCGACGCACTTAATGCAAACTGAAATTAGTAATATGAAAAACATCCATTAAAGTAGCAATGGAGAGCGAAGAGCAGGACGGACGAAGGGAGTGTAAAATTAGCTACTTGGTATGAAAATGTCACAAAAATAGACAACGATGATATTGTGGAAGTGCTTCTGGAGATAACTTCGCATAACATGGATGGGCCAGTAGATAGATTAAAAGGGCAAATAGACAGACAGACAGACAGGCAGGTAGACAGGCAGACAGACAGACATACAGATAGACAGACTGTGTGATATATTGCATGATAGATTGTGTGATTGTTTATATTATTCGTTGTGTGATTGATTGATTATGTGATCATCTTTAACAAACATTAACATATTAATCATAAACACGCTGTACGAGTTTATTAATTCTATTTAGTTTAATGGTGCTCACCAAATGTACAGATTCAAGTCAATTCTATTCATACAAACAAGTTGTGTTCTAAAGGAAATATTTAACGATGTAAGTAACACATGTTTCAAATCTTAGATCTGTCAATCGCCTGTTTCATTGTTAATTAAACTATATTTAAATTAGAGGACTCTTTGTTGCGAATATTAACAGGTCATAAAGATAATTGGTTCATTGTTCGTTTTCTTTTACTGAGAATCCATCCCAAAGTTCAAATAAAAACATTCAAAGCGTTTGTTGGCCATGAAAATGTCTTCCACTTAGAATGAATGACTTAGATGAAACAGAAAGAAGAAGAGCGAGGATGGGAGATGATGTGTAAGGTTACATTAATTAAAACACATCAAAGAGGAGAAGACAAGTAGATCGACAGATGAATAATTGTTAGTCAAATAGACGCATCTGTTATCACTCGGGTGAGTATTATCAGTTCAAAGCCTTTTAGTGAGAGATGAAAAATTACACAAACGGAGTGAACAGTTACAGTTGACCTTAGAAGTTGGCATGCTTTAGAGCATCGTTTGCGATCTAAAAAGTGGAACAATCTGAAATCACTGAGTAAAGTGATAAATAATCATACAGATCCTGTAAAAATCATTCTTGTGTTGGTAACCAATCACACCAGTGTTATAGTCAGAATAATACCCATTAAGACGGTGGAAATTCTTATATTATCCAAACTTTTATGTGTGTGTAATGTAATGGAGCTAGCCAACATTACCAAGTCAGCTAATGACCGTCTAATGGAAACTTCATGGTTGCTGAAATAAGAGTCAATATGGATCAGCTAACAGCTTTATTTTAATCAAGGTCATATATGAGGAATTACCAACTAATTATACTATCGATGTTCTCTTATAGAAAATTATGAAGCAACTCTCTACGTTGTATTACATATTTCATTCTTTATCATAGATATTTTATTTCATTCCATTTAGTATTTATATTTCTGATGGAAATATCCTTCATGGAGTCTCTATGTGATCTTTGTCCTACGTTCATTGGAGCGGACCTGGCGCTAATATAATGTCAACGGAAGTTGTTTTGGTTTAGCTCACTGATTTTTATATCAAATAGATACCAGCGTATGTCAATCAATAGAGTTCACGATGTTATAAAATGGGTCACCAAATCAGATCATTGGATGGAGCTAATACTAACAAATGATCGCTGTTAAACATTAAACATCTATATCATTTATAATTGGATGTTCATTTCCTTTACGATACTACGTATTCCTTTCTGTGTGCATGCGCATGTGTATTTGCGAATGTATGTATGTATGTATGTAAAGATGTATGTACGTATGTGTATGTGTGTGTACACGTGTGCGTCTGCGTACCCGTGTGTGCATGCGCGTATATATATATATATATATATATATATATATATATTATACTTGCTTTCCCTTTTTTGTAGTCATCATAGGAGCCTTCTTGGATTTTTCCGAATAGACGCTAATAAACAGCGAATTCTACAACATACTGGGCTTATATTTCGGTTTTATAGAAGTATAAAGTGAGTTCAAAGTTATTGTTAGAAGTTATGTTTATGCCAAATAAACATAATTGAAGGACATATTTTAGTATTTGTAATAACATATTTGTAAATAATGCAAGTAGGGATTTGTTTGGCATAGAAATGTCGAATATATGTTCAGTATAATTTGTCAATCGTTTACTCTGTGCTATGAGGAATACCTTATATTAAACAATGTCTGTCATGAAATATAGTACCGTTTCGTTCCACATGTTTAAGTCATCATCACAGGATGAACACTAGTTATTGTACGTGTATTTATCAGTTTCATGTTGTGTAGTCAAATAGTGAGAACATTTCACTGCAAGTTCAATGACAAAAAGAGTATATTTCTAAATAGCATTCTTCTCTGCACTGGCATCATATACTTAATGGTCGGTTTGGGACCAGTCAAACAGCAGTGACGATTGATGTTCGTTCACTATCCTTACCCTTGTAATATTCATTTTAGAATGGATCCTGTAGAATTTGATTGGCAATACTTTTCTGATTATATACAAACTCCATGTTGTGTGAGGGCGATATGTGTTTATTACTCTTTGCCATACACGTGCAGAAAAGGTACCATCTCATTCCAGAAATGCTTTATGTGAATCCGCTTATGGGGATGACACACAAACATCGACAATCGCGTATGCATCTTTTCCGTTATTTATGCATCATCAAATAGATTGCTCACGGATTCGATTGTTGTAAAACCAGCGTTAATGAAAGTTTTGAAGAATATAGCTGTTCCGTTTCTTACAAAGATCCCAGTATTGGCAGCACTGGAAAAGTCAATGGAATGGAATATTTCTGAAGTTCATTCCTTTACTGAACTTAGGGTATCAGAATGGGTTGATGAGTATCTCACTCGATGCCATACATTTAGAAATACTCCTTCATAGCAACTTATAGTTATCTACGACTAAAACCAATATATCATAATTGGGTGAGAATAACATCTATTATACGTCTCCTGGATTTCGTCTTGCTAAAGATAAGGCAAGACAAATAATCAAAGTGTGTGCATAATCATGTTTCTTGTTATTAAAGTGTCATTTGTCATTTGGGATCCTGATTCAGGTTTCGGTGATTTGGGACTGAAGCTCAGAATCTTCCTTGCTAGATATTTAGTTAAACCTGATGCGACAGAAATCTACACATTATGGTGTGGTTAATATTTGTATCATCCTTGATTTAGGATTGGATGGAGGAGACCTTCTCCTTCCCTTGACATCTGTACTCCGTGGTTACACTGTTTTAAGCTATTTGGCCTCTAAGTGTCACAAGAATAAGCTCGTCATAGTTTTAGGTGAAGTTCGCCGAGAATTAATGGAAAGAAATACTGATAAAATTATGAAAGGTGAATCTTTGCCATTATGATTTGTGGTTTCTAATTGAGTTTCTTTAGCAACAAAATGCCAGCTACCACAGAAGTCTTCTTACCAGGTAGAAGATGTTCCACTTCTATAGATCTTTCCATTTGCATACAATTTCCTTGTGATACTCCCTCAGGTGATAAGATTTCAATGATATTTTTATAAGTTTATACTAAGTTTGTGCATAGCATCACAGACTGAATTAAAGCAAAGAGAACCATTGGTATTATATTAAACTCATGGTTTTCAAGTGCTTCTTTTCTAATCAGCATCTCGGAATGAACTACTGAGAGTCGGCCCAAGAAGTCTAAATAATCTTAATGGTCCTGACTGTTGGCCGTGTGTTACCCATCGTGTACAATTTGTTGTTTCGGATTTACACTGGTAACCAGACGATGACTATCCATTGGAAATAAGAGTTTCAAAGTACCTCGAATGCTGCAAGGTAAAGGCTCCGTAAGCATTCCAGTATGATACCAACAACTGCAGAATACATTTCTCTCGGTGTAAATAACTCATAATGGATCTGAACATGGAATTCTTCAACATTAGGTCCTGTCATATATCCAACTTGTTCAATATATTATCTGACAACAACTGGTGATGGTTGATGAACATCAATGCGCATCACAGATTCAGCCTTTGTTTGCCTATTGTGGTTTACATTTTCTACACGTTGTTTCTAGGTATGAATCCCTCAGAACATGGTATTTATCCAGCAATGTTTCTAGAACCATTAAATACAATGTTGTGTATGAGTACATGTGTAGGAGAAGTGCGTGCTTGAAACCAATAATCATATGACATAACTTAGTCTTTAAACTACCGAGAATTAATGATAACCAAAACATGAATAATGGCAACACCACAATCAATACAAAATGGATTTATTTTTTCCTTATTTATTTATTCGTGTCATTCGGCTTAAATATATTCAGACTACTGCACAAAATTTGGCAAACGTTACACCAGGTAATAAATGGTGTTCTTAGTTTAATTAAAGTGGTTTCATGCTTCATAACATTAATACAGTGTTATGTAGTGATTGTACAAGCTAACACTCATTAGGCGGCCATGATGATATGCAAATCACAAATTCGATAAAACCTTCTCTTTAAGTTACTAAGAATTAATAGTAACTAAAATCAAGATATGACGAAACGAAAAAACAAATTATTTTTCTCTTCTTTTTCTTCATATTTATTGGCTTAAATATCGTCAAGAAAGTGAGCATTACATCATAAACTACCAGTTTATAATAAATGATATCCTTAGTGTATTTTAATTGATTTTGTTTACATTTCCTGGTCGGTAGAAGTAGCAGAATATGTCGAAATAAAACTAATCATTGAAAGATATGTAAACATTGTTTTTATAATAAATTATTCAGTACGTCTTATAACTAATTAACAAACATGTATAGGCTTCCTAATGTCCAAGAATGTAAAATTGAACAAATATTTATGAAACGAATACTGAATATCCCTTATGTTAGCCAGATGTATGTTAGTAATTATATAAATTTTCCCAAATAACAAAACTAGTGTTCCATCCTGAAAACATGGAATGATCGAAATAACGAGCCCAATCAGCGCCATGTTTATATATATATATATATATATATATATATATATATATATATATATATATATATATATATATATATATATATATATAATATATATATATAATATATTATTATATATATATATATATATATATATAAAAGTGAGAATGTTGACAGACCATTTATCTGAAACTACAGATGAATATTCTGCTAATGCTACATTAAATTAGTATACTTTTTGGAGATGTTGGACGTTTTTTATGGAAATTCAGCCAACTACTCTTTATGCTTACAATAAGTGTTATTCAGAAATACATTGTTTTTACACCTTGATTTACAAATCGTCGCACAAGACAGGATTAAAGTTAATTAGGAATTATAAAACATAATACATTAAATGCTGCCAACTACATGTTACGTATTCCTCACAGCCAATTGAGGTAAATAGCAGTAACCTTATTTCACTAGCTAACAATGAGCCAGTGGAGGATTCGCCTAACTTCAATTTAATTGCTAATATATCTTCTTTTCATCATATATCTAAAGGTATTACACGCACTGTGCTCATTCGTCGTAAGCCAGCCAGGGAATTGTCAAGGAATACTATTTTTCATAATTGGCATATTATAAACTTCTTAGATGATGATAAAAACGTTGAGGTCCCTATAACCCTATTTTGTAAAAGTATTCAATCCCCGAGGAATACAGCTCATTGAAATGTGGCTTGAAACTGGCACTGATCAGCTTTGTATACATGAATTGGTTCCTACAAATTATCAGATTAATAGTGAATATTGCTATATACTCTGTGTAGATGAATAAAATGTTATTGAAGAGAAGAAATGTTTCTATGCAACAGGTGTAGGGGGATATTGAAACGATCATAAGTGTTCCTTCAAACTACTAAGCAACTAAACGGGCAATAATTAATACAACATTTTATCCCAGCTTAACTGCTGGCATAGAAGTTCAGCAATTAGCAGGGATAAGACCATTTATGATTTGCCAAATAAGACGTGCAGCACCGCCATGGATGTATATATTATGTTTAACGGAGAACTGCTCGACACGTTTAGATAAATTTCAGAAGAAGAAGTCAGTGATATTATCAGCAACTATTCTAACATCTTACGTGACTCTGATCTACAGACTACTTCGCTTTTAAAGAAAATGTGGATGAACTTCTGCCTCGGAAAGCAGCAATTATAAATAGATTAATCTTTAAATTAGGGATAACATCGTTTACGAGATCGGAGTTAGATAAGAAAGATACGAAGAAGTGTCTATATTGTTTTTATCTCCAAACGCATTAAAAGGGTATTAGTATGGCAAATAGAAGAGCACTTAGACAACAAATTGACTTCATGACAATTTTCAATATGTTTACGGTAGAGGCCATTCAACAGAAATCGTTCTCTTGATATTACGGTGACATTGCTAAAACACTTGATGATAAATCCATGCCAATATTAATTATGGTTAGCTTATCTCCACCCTATGATGTAAATGGTCACCCGATGCTATTAAGGTGCTTACTAATTCCCGTTGGTGTCAAGGAACAGCCTTAATCTAGGTAAAGTCATACCTTTCTGAAAGAACTCAGTGGGTTTCAGTTACAGATGAAACACCTTCATGTTCATTTTGCTGTACCACAGAGATCCATATTAGTAACAAGAACGTATGCATGCATACGAAACCAGTTGGTGAAATTATTAAACGGCTTAACATTAAACATTATCGTTATGTCGATGATACACAATTCTACATGACTTTAAAGCCAGATGATTAGGGATGATATTGTATCCTCAACTGAAGCCTGTATTGCAGACATATGTATTTGGATGAATGACAAACATTTATTTTGCGGGGAATTAGAAAGGCTCTAGTTGTTATCGTATAATTATGCCCAATACATTTGTATTAGATAGTTCAGCATTACAACAGTTCAGTTGATGTGTATAAATAATTAGGCAACAAAAAGGTATTTTGTATTGTATTTATTTTCTTCTTTCTCTTTCGTTAATAGGTTATTTTCTATTTATTAATTACGTTATGCGTTTTTTCCACGACTCCCAACATTATTGTAGAAAACCGAGTTGAGTTATTCTACTAATTGTAAATGTTATTCTTCATTTTATTTTTCCTTTATGTGTAAATACCCTTGATCCTGAACAATGAGAACATTTTAATTATACCGTAAATTCCCAAAAGACGTTTTCGATGATTTTGGAGAAGAATGGTAGATTGGAGATTGGATGGTAATTTTTCCGAATACCCTCACCGAAATCTGGTTTGTTTAGTAGAATACCATTATAAACAGATTGGAGAGTATTCCAGATCAAATCAACAGGTTGATAATGTTGGTAATCAATGGTAGAAATTCGTGGAAACCCTGTTTAGACACTATTGTGAGAAAGGGATCAATCTATCCGGATTTATTGGCTGACTTAATGACCACTAATATTATTTCATCACTTGTAGATCGTTGGGAACGAGTAAGTGGTGTAATGGATTAATTACTTTATCCAAAGTTACATTTGTTTGCCTGAGCTTTAACCATGTGTATACTCTTGTTTTCATCAATATATTAAAATTAATGAATCGGGTGTTCAATTCAGTTTTCACAACTTGTGCAATCCCTTCGATATATCAACCACATCTATTCTACTGATTCCTGATATTGAACATGTTTGAATCATTTGTTACTCTTTCATAATTTCCACTAGATCTTAAAGAAATTCCGTTATTAATATGAATTAATTTCACACATATACGCCCTCGTACAGACATACACACACACACAAACACACACACACACACACACACACATAAACACACATATATATATATATATATATATATATATATATATACGAATATTGTCTCAAATCACACCTTCAAAACACATCGGCACCTGTAATTTCTCGTAATTCACACCATAAGCAAACACACGATCAAACACAGGCTTACTGATTCTTATCCAATCATGCACCACTTTGAAAGAAAGTCATATCCAGCATGAATGGTGAATGGTCAGTAACTCAATTATAATATCACAGTTCACTACAAACATTTTTTGGAAAGTGTCACCGTTATGTAATTCTTCATAGTGATTAGTTCCCTGATGTAAGCCACTAACAGTTTCAAAATTATAGCATTGCCAACTTCGTAAATTCGTAGATTCTTATTGGACATCATAACAAATGCTTCATTTTCACAATTAAACACAGACACGTATCTGTGTTTAATTGCAATTTGTGAAAATGAAGCATTTGTTATGATGTTGTAAATTTCATACGGTTTATTGGTTAATCCCAATAGATGACAGCCAGGTGTCTCTATCCCAAATTTCGACAACTTACGTTTATTAATTGCTGATATCCTAGTCCACGAGGAAAATATTGTGAAACATTATGCCATATTTGTGAAGATATTACCAGTAAGACACCATCATGTATCGTTGGCTGAGGATTGCCAAAAGGCCTGACCCTAGCCCTCGGTTGTGTTTTCCAAGTCCCAATGACCCAGCACTGATTGAAGAATATAATAATTAGTTAGATAATTGAATAAGTTAACAGTGGAATTACACCACAAGACCTGAGCAGTAAGTAAACTATCAACCTGGTAGATAATTACTCAGTGACATTAACAGGAGGTAATTATATGGTATGGGTTGTCTGGATTGAGAGAAGTTACTTTTTAAAATTGTAATACTACACAAGTGTTTTTAGATGGGAGACGAAAGTGTTAGATAAATACAAATCTTTGGAAAATCATAGAAACCTCTTCTAACTTAGTTTACTAAAATTAATTCAAGTTTAAAGTATTCAATTTACGGAAAATAGGTTTGGCTGGATTAAAATTTATATTAATTTGAGCATAACAGCGTGTGGTGTTGAATTGCATCTCGTGTTGCATGTATTATCATAGAGGCAAGACTTCGCCTTCAACCTATTGTCTGGGTGAGCTATGATTAATATTATATTTATTAGATATATACCTGATCAGCTTAACCGCAATGTATGGGAGACCGTAATTATCAGATAACGAAATTTTCGAGGAATTACAAAATCGCAAGTTTGGCAACAACGATCATAAACCAATGAGAGAAAATGTAAATAAATTTATCAGACAATGGTATAATCTATTTACCTGTGATGGGCGACTACCTATAGATGCAGTAGGTAACTGATAATGTTAGGCGACATGTAAACAACCAACCACAAACAAAAGTACATTCATAGCTACATTGTCAACCTCACCTAGATATTTTAACTGAATGTAGTACGAACTGATCAATGAATTATGTGCTGTTTATTCAATTGTTTAGAAAGTGTATATAAATACAAAGTTGGGGAGGCTAGCGAAACAAATTGTTTGGCAAATAAAATATGGGGGGTGGGGGGCTTCTAGATCTTAGATTTTAATATTTAATATAGCTGGAGCTAGAGAGGGGAAGAAAGAAGTACTTTTCTGTCCGTGAATAAATAGCTCGCTATTTTGCAGATTTGGCCTCATCTCTTTCCATGGTAACTATACACAAACCAGCCCCTTCTTCATATTAATCAGATATCTGTATTGCAAAGATGTGATTTATATGATCTGAAATTTCCAGTTATTTCATAACTTCTTAATGTTCCCAATTTTCTCCCAATATTCTCATTACATGATGTTCATTTAACATGCATAGTTTTGTGGCACATTTAATCAGGAAATAGCATGTCATGTATATTGCAAAAAGCAAAATTCTGTGTTCTAGAGATTCGTCAATATATAATTTAATGTGTTATTTAAATATACTTTAATATTAGATTAAATCATATATATATATATATATATATATATATATATATATATATATATATATATATATATATATATATATATACCGCCCCACGTCATTAATATTTGCTTGTTCACTTGATGCGGAAGATGCGTGTGATGCAATTCCTCACTCAGTTTTATTTGATAAATGCATTGATATTTTGCCTGATGTTTGTTGACGTTTATTATACTTCTGGTATCAAAATCACACTGTCCAGATTCAGTGGAGTATTGTTTTAGTAATAGAATTTGTGTTGAGAGAGAGACTCGTCCATGAGTCTCTCGTAGCCTTTTTTATAAACATTTTCTATCAAGACATGTTCGTTAAACTTTCAAATACGATTAGATGCATATGTATTGATACCACCACATCATATAACGTATCTTGTTACACTAACGGTGTTTTGTTGACAAGCTCTGCCAGACCTGGGGTAATTTTAATAGTAATAGTAACGATTACATTTTTCACATTAATAGTATTCATCTCATTTTGAAAGTAATAATATTTGTAATTGTAATAGTTGATAAAGTAATAGTAATCCATTATTACTTTGATATTACATTTTGTCAGACACACAATACTTTTTGCCAGATTTGTCACTGCATCGTCAAATCTCACTGTCACCTGATAGGCTGCTCAATCAAATTGTCATTTATAATATTGTACATTATTGATTCTGTAGCTCACAAGCCACTCCATTTGAAACAGACTAAGCACTGTGTACTTAACCGAATCCAAGTTGATTACCATGGGCTCCCAATTATCCCCCAATTAAGAATCTATATCTGGCATCCCTGATTAGTGAATGTTGGCATTACTTGTACCACTGTTCATATATAAGCTCCCTAGTTTACAGGTCCACACCATATCTTACAGCTGCTATCACTGCATTACATCTGATATACACATAATCTGATTTTTAATATATTTTATGCTGTATCTAGGATATTATCAATAATATAGATATCCACATAAAAAAGAATAAATCACAATGGCTAAGGTATCACCTCTGAGTCATTTTGAAATGCCTAATAATACCGATGTCAACTACAAAGCCAAATGTAAGCATTGTGGTTCAAGCATGTCAGGATCAGCCAAGACTACTTCCAACTTCACCACAGTATTTATTTGTAGATTATAATATATTGTATACTGCATGTATTATTATTATATTATTATATACCACATTTGAAAAATGACAAGAAAATAAATGTAACAGTAAACACATACCGTAATCTACTATTATAAACATATGATAGCACAATCACATTACTATGAAGGGGCAATTGGTGTATTACCTGTTTTGTATTATTTATGATGAGAGTGACCCAGTAGCATATAAAACTATCAGCACTACCATTACGACTACTACCACTACTACTACTACTACTACTACTACTACTAATAATAATAATAATAATAATAATAATAATAATAATAATAATAGCATAAGCAAAAATGTAATAGTAATAGTAATAGAAAGAAATGTAAAAGTAATAGTAATATATTACATTCAATATCAAGTGTAATAGTAATAGCAATACTCAGAAGTAATAGTAATACTAATATATTACATTTCAAAGTAATTGACCCAGGTCTGAGCTCTGCATTAATTGGTTTGCAAAGACTCATTAAAGTGGCAGATAAATATATATATATCATCCCATTGTTTGCGGTTTAATCCGAAAAATACGCACTATATTGCATTTGATAAAAACAGTTTTGTTACAAACCCTGAATGATCTTAAGGCGGCACTGTCTTAGCACAGTCATCATATATAAGGTACGTACTAATTCGTCTAATGATAATTACGATCACGTTGAATCTAGACTCAGATCATATAGGAAAGGTTTTTGGATTGTACATGCCAGATACAATAGCTCACATATGGAACACTGCAATGCAACCAAAATATTTCATACGCTACCCAGTGTTATACCTTAAGCAAAATATATCTGTATGAGTTGGATAAAATTCAGACCTGACTTCTTAAATCATCGCTCGGGCTTAGCAAATATAGCAGAAACACGCCCCTCTTATAAGCTCTAAAAATGCAATATCCTTCTACTCACATATAGATAATTTAGACCTGATTACATAATATTTCAATACCTGTTCTAAAGGTAGAACATTTTACATGTTTACATTGAAGTGGCGTGTGTGTGGGTAATTAAACGGTCATAATGATTTAACAAATAGAGTGGGAACAGTAATTGTTAAATATATATTGAAAACGAATGTGTGAAAAGGTGCAAACGACATATTAAGGCCTTTGCTACAGATGATGGTATTATTAATTCCGCTATCTATCCTTTATATAAGTTTAAAAACGACAACAGTTAAACGTTACATATGTTACTATTGCCATTTGTCATATGACTTTGTATTCTCACAAAATATGTGTTTCAACCACTACAATAATAAATTAATGTTTACGGAAGAATATACATAACTGAAAATTAAAGTCGCTGACATAAAAGTCTGTGAACGTGACCAAGTTAAATAAATAAAATAGCGAAAAAATGAATTGGGAGCATTCAAGGCTTTTCCTGGGAAATATTACTGCTGTATGTTATACAGTAGTTAATTTATTTGCCAGGTAGATTAAAATTTGCACTAAATAATATTACAAATGTTCTCTTATCCTACATTCTTACCTTTTATACAAAATAAACACCATTTAAATGTATATAATGTATTATGTTACATGAAGTGTATATTAATAGGTCTAGTACAGATCCGCTAATTTTGCAATACAATATTTTCTGTATCTGCGAGGTTTAATTAACTTTACAATTATCATATCCCCTTTACCATAACCATAAATATGTAAAGAAAAAATGTATAAAGCCTAACATAAGTATATTTTATGTAATAATTATCGGAATAGCAAATCGGTGACCTTTAAAAATCATAATAATTGCTCTTTGTCTATGTATGAACACAGTTAATACAAAATACATGAATAAAACTAATGGTAAGTTGATTGACCTCTGGATGTTAGGAATACTAGCCCATCTCCATCATTTTGTTGTCAAACCTGTAAAATTACAATCAATTAACATGATACAAATCAATCTAATCATATTGAAAATAAACCAAATGTATTTGATTATAAAACCAGGTCATTGACCTCAACACTATAATATTAACAGGTGAGGAACTTCAAATGAAATTTATAGCTTCGAAACTTTCAGTTGATGCACATATTATTACTTCTTTAACCGTACATCGCATTGTCTGATTTTCCTAAAATAAAATATTCTGAAGATAACAAACACACACACACTCTCTCATGTACATATAATAATAATAATAATAATAATAATAATAATAATAATAATAATAATAATAATAATAATAATAATGCATGTTTATATAGCGTCAAAACCAGGCAACCCTGTTCTGAGGCGCTGTACAATATTATTGTCCCTAATTCAGACCTGTTTCCACCCAGCACACATCTCAACTTCCAAGGGAGCATACAACACATTAAAGGCGCCAAGCGTTACTCAAATACAGAGCGTCTTTGTCAGGTTCTCATTTTATGGATGAGTGGACCAGTCGCCAGATTACAGAAATGCAGCTCACGGAGCATCGAACCCTCGACCCTTCGGCTACGAGTCCTACGCTCTAACTAATCGCGCCATCATGGCTCGACGCATATATGTAGGTCAGACGAATTCGGCTGCATGGAATAGAGTATGTTATTGTTAAGCAATCGGATGTCCATTCTCCTTCACGGCATGATAATAACTAGCTCACTGTTAATGCATAAGGGTGTACGTTATATGTCTCTGTGGCGCAATCGGTTAGCGCGTTCGGCTGTTAACCGAAAGGTCGGTGGTTCGAGCCCACCCAGGGACGATAGTAACCTTTATCGTGTCTAACAACTTAATACCATCTAAATATAACTAGTTTACATGAAGTGGCTTACATAATTTAACTGGAATAGGGAAACACAATTATATTTCTACCTATCTTTAATTACCAGATATGTGTGTGAAGTTTCTAATTGTATATTTTAGTTACATGATATTTGTCTGTTGCTTCTTCTGTCAGTAAAAACTAATGAAGATTATGAAGTTGTCTAACCCGGTCACAATATCTATCAACATTTATATTTAATAATTTACCAACGTCATATATGTTTCTTAAAATTCCATCTTTGGAAATTGATTTATGTTGTAGATGTTGTTATTCTTGTTGCCGTTGGTTGTGGTGGTGATGTTGTTGTTGTTGTTGTTTTATTTAGACGGTTACCTACCTGATTAAATAGGTGTTTCGAAGCCGTAGTTGGTCAAACCAATTTAATAATTAAAATCCCGAAAGTGACCTCTGTTATTCAGTAAATACTCTCATGTTCTGATGATTATTTTATTGTTTAAGCTAAAATGTAGACAAAGATTTACTATAAACTAAAGTTGGTGTCTATAACAAAAGTAAAATATTGAACAACATTATCTGGAGAATTTAGAAAAAAAATAACCTGAAGTTATTAAGGATAGAGTTGTTAGGATGTGGCAGATTATCAAAAGAAGCGTGATTTAAATAATACCTTAAACCTTTTGTATTATCCCTCATTTTTAAGTGTTTTGCTACCATGCATGTTATAGTGTATGATGTGTATTTCCTAAATTAAATAAGTCAGACCAGTATGACGTCTTCAAATGTCCAAATATATAAGGCTACTCAGCTTTTATTATCAACCAAAAGATGGCGCTGTGCTCGATTGGGCATTAACTAAGATCTTTCCATCTACCATATTTACATTTTGTTAACCTTCTTTTATTACAGAAAAAGACTTATTTATTAGAAGACAGCAAACAGAGAAGATCATCAGTCAATCGTCTATTTCGATAGAATATGACAGAACAAATAACGTTTCCATTGTCATTTTGCTAAGCTTAGCTCGAATCTGTATGGAAGCACTTAATATCCAAATGGCTTTATTCTGTACGTGAATCAATTGCCAATTATTGTTTGTGGTCGTAAACGTTAGTAGTTTATCATGTAGTATGGCTATGGATGTGATATTTGTATTATGTGTCTGTGTATCTTGTTTATGGCTGACTGAGTACATCCATAGATGTTGTGTTTTCTAGAGCACACCATTTGGCATGGTAATCTATTATTTTCTACAACTCACTTTCTCATATATATATATATATATATATATATATATATATATATATATATATATATATATCATAACAACAACACACACGCACGCACACACACACACACATATACACACGCATACATACACACACAGAGACAACACAAAACTGAGTAGCCCACCAAGACGCTCGGGCACGTGTTTGTTGCGTCGAGATCGAATATCAAGTATTTGTATCTTATGAAGTGAATTCTAAGCGCTTTTTACTTTAAATGAATGTTTAAAAGATGTACATCCCATAAGTCACAAGCAGATTGCTAAGGATATCGGGTGTGCTCTCTGACTACTGACTTCGGATGTTTTGGCCTGCATTAAGTGAAATATACTTTATATCGGTAATTAATGCAAACTAACGGACACAGAATAAAGAAGTCACTCATTCGATTTTATCTCCAGATGTGACCAGTTAGCTCAGTAATTTCAGATATCCTCGTAGTTTCGCAGTCTGTCTGATTTATAAATATATTATACATTTTGTAATTAGGACGCCTGCAATAAATAATTTGTTTGTGCATCGGACAAATCATTAATGGCCTGTGTGTATTATATCTGCATTGACCCTCAGTGACAATGTTTAAAGTTGGCTGTTTAAAGGCTGCCCTTTCAGCACATGGTAGGCTAAATATGTCAAACGACCTCCAAAAAGAATGAAACGAATTAAAGGATAAAACCCCTTTCATATATTCCAAGATGATAGACGCCGGTTAGCCTATCGCCTTATGAATCAGCCAAAGGAGATTATTCGTAAACAACATAGTAGAATGTATTTCTTTTTCAGTGGTGGATGATGATGTTGATGATGATGATTGATGTGTTATGGCCACTTTTGTGCACTCGGTAGGCTAAATGCAAACGCCGAGATTCGAACACGAGTGTTAGTGATATGTGGTCCAACACGCTACCGTTATACCACGTAGACGCCCCTTTAACAGTGGTGGAAATAGATAGATAAATAGACAACAAATATAATGTCGTAGGTAATTTTAGACGTCTATACACGAGATTATAAAATAGTAATCGAAAATATCATTCTGTGGTTAGCTTAAAACTTACAAATGTCATTATAACAATATTTACTAGTGTCACAATCCATTTTATTGCTGTTGATTCATAAATATGGCTTTAGTCTGCTTTTAATAAAGACACTAACCCATCTTTATTGTTTCATTTGTGGTGATATATAGCCCTTTTGGGTTTTTGTTAATTTTAATGTAATATATTTTCAGGGTAATAAATTTGTCCCGCTGGTCGGTTAGAAAGGTATATTCTATGAATGAATCTATCTCATTAAAATATTATAACGGTTATCTCCCAGCTAGGGAAAATGGGGGGCGATAAATAGTAAGGCAAAAAATTGTTTCAAAAATAATATAATTGTTCCATAAATCCAGCAATCTTTTGTATGAATAATCAATATAATTATATTACCGAAATAATTATACTAATCGTAGACCCTGAATAAAATCATATCACACTTAAATACCCATTTTGAAGCTGTCATGCATGAAATGTTAGTATTTTGATATAAGCTATAAAACGAACATACTTGATTCAAGTCAATTATTGTCTTTCTGTTATTTTACCGAAATTGAATATTTTTGGCGAAAGAATTATAGCCAATGAACATACTGACATGATTACTGAAATTATTTTGTGAGAATATGAGAGTAATATGAAATGATAAACTATAATTTACTCTTCTTAACAAAACTTATTCTTATTGAACGTTTGGTTACAATTTGATTGCAAGATAATGTCCATTTATTATTTCTGATAATAATATAATTAAGATATATAATTATTAGAAATCCCAACGCATATTACAGCTAGCTATATAGACATCTATTCAGCAATATAACATACATGTAAATGTTTGCACCAGCCAGTTACACAAGCAAACAAACAAAAGCGCACTAACACACGCTTTAATCTTTCTAATCGACATCATTACCTGTACTTGTACTCATTATAATACAAATATACAGTTATAAGTAAACACATTCCCATTTCTAGTTACTTCTATAATATACCTGAATTAGAATCAAAGGCACACATCTGCAGATGAATAACTCTCTTAGAAAACAAAAATACAATTTGGCAAACCTAATTTATCCTCTATGTATAATCCATGAAGATTGTTTCATTTCATTAACTCTTTAAATACCAATCTATTGATGTATTCAACCCATTCATTACAATCAAACTTTGAAAGTATACTATATTCAATTTGAACTTATTACAACCCTATAAGTGTCAAATGTTGAAATTCCAATATATACCAGAAATTGTTAATGTTACTGACACTAAGTTGATAAGTATTGTACCATCGTTTATTGATAAGTGATTGGATCTTTTGTTCATCCTCTTTATTGGTTTCATCTAGAATATAAGGATAGGGTGCTATTCCCTAAAGAAGTGAAATGGTCTGGTCAAAAGACTTCTATTCAAGGGTATGACTGACAGGCTACTCCAAGATAATCATGGTGGATGTCTTTATCGAAAATTAAAATATATTACAGAGATAATGCGGTTTTGCAATCGAGCTTACGATGTGGTGGTCATATAAACAAATCATTTATGGATAATTAAGATTTTGGGATGCCTAATTTTATGATCATTTTATTATGCCATTATGAAGGTAAAATATCTGAAATTTTGTCCATAATTATAATATGTGGGGGCGCCGGTAATGAGTAAACCAGCCATCTCTCTAAAATTACTTTGTACTCATCAAGCCAACAGTTTTCTGGTACTCAACATAATATAACGATGATTTCCATCTAAGGTTTTTGTTGTTGTTGTTTTAAACCTAATTGAACTATTCTATTGTGTACCATTCAAGGTGATGGAATTGACCTTGACGTGATATCTGTGTGATCTTCGACCAAGACCCATTAGGGCGACTTCTGAGTTGATATATTGTCATCAGAGATTTTTCGATCTAGCTCACTGCTTGATATTTCAACTAGATAACAATGTTTATCGATCATTTACTGTCCACAGCGTCACAAGATGGGTCACCACTACATGAGATCAGATAAAGTTGATATTTATAAATGACCGTTATTAACTCCAGATATCTTTATCAGTGTAGTATATGTTCGTCTAGGTAACATGATTTACCACGTTTCTCCCATCCAAATATGTATTTGCGTGTGTATATGAAAGTATAGTTGTGTCTGTTTGGGTAATATATATATATATTACCTGATTATACAGATTAACTATAACATATACGCTGTACTGAAATTTACTCTAGAAAGGAGGCATAACGGCTAACTGATGCTATCATCACATTATCACTTTTTAAAATTAGTTGGTACAAAATAACCGGGTACGAAATAAATATTATTATTACTTTATTTTATCATAAATAGAAGAGTCTGTTTTATATGATAAACATTACTTACCTTAAATATTGTAACCTTTTCATTTCACCATTGAAATAAATTATCTTTATCAACCCCTTCCTGGTTAACTTTAAGATATAATTGATCGGATTGTAAGTCTTTGTGTACATATAGACAACGTATTATTTAAGGTATTTTTCACATATATGATGTCATTTTCTAAGCTAAGAGTAAAGTTGGGCACAAGTAATGTTGGGCACAATAATACCCATATGGTACCTAAAAAGTAATACATTTATAAAAAATAGCTAGAGTTTTATTTTATAAGTACACGTCATGTATGATAATGTCTGTTTGTGATGATGGAGACGCGTGAATAGACAAATCAATTTACAGTCTCAACATTTAAATATAAACATCTTTCTAAAGCCAAAAATGTTAACCCATTGATTACAACGGATTGACTTCGTATCATAGAAAAGGCAAATCGATTGTATTATTTCTGATATTTAAAATAAATATTAATATTTTTAATTACTTGCGGTAGTCTCAGACTTGGTCATTCATCTAACAAGAGAAAACCAGGATTTACAAGGTATTTGATTTATAAAATGTGTTTGTATCAGTCACAACACGATTCTAGTTCAGATAACAACCATAGGATGTAAATATAATATTTCCAAATATTGATGGCATTAGCTTCGAGCATATATTCCTGTTAGGGTTTTGCTGTGTCGGTTCAAATCTATCTATTTTATAAAGATATGAATCGTCTTTATTGAACTGATCTATTTCTAGGCATTGTCATTGTCATGTAATGTTATTAAAGAATAGACATTAATAGTCTTTACAGAAAGGTCATCTAGTCTTATTTCGATATCCCACATTTCGCTGTTAAGTCTTTATCCTATCACATTCGCTAGCAAATATTTGTTGCTTAATTCTGTGTGATAAATAGTAGAAACGAAAACCGATAAAATAGTAACAGTATATTCTTATATTATGTATGCACTACAGTGTTATATACAACTTAAAATTTTAAATAACCTGAATAATTATAACTGTTACAGAAAAATTAAACCAATTCCATGAAGTGACATTTTTCATGAGGTCATTTTTACATCAACCTCGAAATGAAATGTGAACTGTAACAAAGAACAAACACTTATAGAAACTGGACAGATTATTAAATATTCATATTTGACAAATGACAGTCACTTACTTCACTGAAATACAGGTGTTTGGGGTATTAATGTGTTATCGGCAATAGTATGTCGAACTAGTTATGATATCTGAAGGTTCTATCATTTGTAATATCAAATTATATATATATATATATATATATATATATATAAGAGAGAGAGAGAGAGAGAGAGAGAGAGAGAGAGAGAGAGAGAGAGAGAGAGAGAGAGAGAGAGAGAGAGAGAGAGAGAGAGAGAGAGAGAGAGAGAGAGAGAGAGAGAGAGAGAGAGAGAGAGAGAGAGAGAGAGAGAGAGAGAGAGAGAGAGAGAGAGAGAAAAGAAAGGAAGAGAGAGAAGAGAGAGAGAGAAGAGGAGAGAGAGAGAGGAGAGAGAGAGAGAGAGAGAGAGAGAGAGAGAGAGAGAGAGAGAGAGAGAGAGAGAGAGAGAGAGAGAGAGAGAGAGAGAGAGAGAGAGAGAGAGAGAGAGAGAGAGAGAGAGAGAGAGAGAGAGAGAGAGAGAGCTATCAAGACTATGAACATGAACAATAAACAAATAACAAAATTGCAGATGTTTACAGGTTGCTAGCGAATAGCAATATTTCAAATAAGTAATTAGTCCGATTTCACGACATATCGTCATAATTGTGTCTATATCTTTTTTTGCCATTTACCATTGTAATGATCACGGTCGGTTTTCTTTCTCCTGAATGTATTGTGAACAGCTCTGCGTCAAATAAATTTAAGATAAGATTGTGTATCGGTGAAAAGACTATAAACTAACATTATTTTATAAGAACCACGCACTCACTCACACATTCATTCATTCACATCTTGCTCCAACCGTGATCCTTATCTCATAGAAATAAGCTTCCGAGTAATATACTAAATACAACATTTTATCGTGACTACTGTGGAACTAAGTTATATAAAGCAAAAGGTTCTCCAGCTAAGTAGTCAATACCTATAGTACCCTTTACATAGGGTTGACATATAACATTGAGAAACGTGCCTTGGCTACTTTCCCAGTTTCCGGGCACATACAGATCTACATCAAACCATCAGGGAGCATTGAGAGTGGTTACTATGACCTGAAGATGTCCAGAACATAAAACGCAAGCAATGCCACAGAGAATCCCTAAAACATGTAATTAGTCTGATAAAATAGGAATAAACAAATCCTGTTTAAATGCTACATATATCGGGTACTTACAATTGCTAGTGTAATGTCCATTATATTAAGCCACTTGTGGAGGTATAAGGGTTGACTAAATTGATAAAACTTAAAACGGAAGGTACCAAATAAAAAGCCATCAACATTACCATATCAGTTAATACGTCGATAGCCAATATCTTCCTGGTCATCATAGTACTATAATAATGGGTATAACTATGTTACATATTATATCATTCGTTGTTGTTTTGAAACAACAATTATGGAATCAATATCTGGCTTAAGTAATAGTTTTGCGGAGATGTCACAGATCTCGTGGATATGTCACATTATTTCGTCCTCACCTTTGCCATTCCTGATGATGGAAGTGATCTCTGTGTGATATCCGTTTGATATTCTTCCTACGGTCAGTGAAGTAAGCCTAGCCATGATATATTGTTAATAAACATCATTAGCTCCGGCATACTGATTGTTATATCAAGTAGATAACAAAGTGTATCAATCATTTACCTTTTATGGTGTTATAAAATGGATCACCACGTCATATAATATTAAGTTAATATTTGCAAATGATCGATATTAACCTCTAAATTTCTTTATGTGTGTAAATAGACCATTTGTTATCTTATTGATACCATGGTAACTGTGTAAACTGCCTGTTCATCTACCAGTGCATGTACTTATTAATGAGAGTTAGATGTATCTTATCTATAAGTACTCATCCAACATGGTATTACTTGAAGATCCGACGTGTTTGCAGTTTACTTATTTTGAATTATTGTCACATAATATATAAAAAAGGATAGAAAGACAACAAATTACACAATATACCTTATTTGACAAGCCCACTACTTTATTGATGATGCGTTTCACCTTTTATGTATAACTTATTTAATTAGCAACTTCAAGCGTGGCCTAGGATCACCAAGACAATAGCAAAAATGTTATGTTTAGTCTTAAAAAGTGGTAAGGGCGAATTATGCCCACGACACTTCTGTTGTGCATCGAATAATATTAATGCCAATAAAATGCATCTACTTTCATATACCAAGTAGCGAAAACTAAAATATGCATCCGATCGCATTTAGTTTTACCGGAAATATTTTCGTTGAATTGTTGTACCTGAAAATTGATCAGATTGTTTAATATTACGATAAATTACAAGATTGAATTTGTTGTGGATAAAGTATTTGGTAGTATACGGTTAAATTGTGTTTATATTTTCTTTTATACGATAGTTTTATTTTCAATTTTGCTAAACTCTTTTACTAATCCCAAATTTTATTAAATTGCCCTTCAACAATTATTTAACAATTAGTGGGTATCAATTTCGTAGTAATGTATGCATGGCTATCCACTACTATTATAAGAGTGATTAAAGTCTAAACCCCTTCTTGAAGTAATCTCTATTGTTAATGTGGTCCGTGTAATTACATAACATATCGTATATTTTTATTATATCATTAACCGCTGGTTAATGTCTTCTGCCTAAATGTATATCCTATATTTCTGATTATGGCATTAATCGCGTACTCAGTAAAATTCAGAATGGTGCAACAATTCGAAAATATTATCGTATCATACCAATTCCTCAAAAATAAAACTGCATTATTTAACAGTGAATTTATTATTATCGTGATTAAAGCAACAAATAATAAATCTGTGAATGTCCAAATATAACTGAATATCTGCTTAATGTATATTGTTTACATGGTAAGTATACATTAATGGAACAGGTTTCTGTGGGAGGATTAGAAGTATTTCATCCCATATCAAATGTACATGTGTTCATAAATCACAGTACATTATTGAATTTGCTAATATTTTCCAATTCATTGTCTTGACAAAGAGTCGGATTAGAACTAGAAATGGGTTCAGAAATGGGAACCACGTTTCACTAAAGGTATTCAGAAAATTAAGTGCATCCCTACTGATACTTAGAACTAAATGGTCATTATTTAATTTAATGCCATTCCTTGATGTGGCTAACGTGTTTCGCAATATGACTCCCGTCAATGTGACATTTTCAAACGGAATTCATAGGAGTAGCACTTTTATATACTGATATAAATTTGGCCGATGAGGGGAAGGTGATCTGATCTAAGTTGACAAACACCAAATAGACAGGGGTATCAATTTTAGACTATGTTGAGCATTTACAGCTTGATAGGTGAACATTTACCGCATAATGAAGTAAATACTTGGCGTTTAGGGTTTTTATTCCATAAAGAACTCCTGCTATAGTATATGGAACGTCACGAATGGTGTCTATCAACTAGAGAATGGAAACTCTTAGCGCTTGTTTTAGCGCTTGTCTCGTGTGTTACAATTGGACGGATGGCTGCTTCTTGTACACATATCTCTCTACTGATTAATGAAACATTCTACAAACATAGACAATACAGAGATTCAACGCAACAAGTCCGAGGTATCCAATATAGTACATTACTGACTGCTTCACGGAAGTAAAGGTGAAACGAAATATAGAAAGACAAATAGAGAGAAAGACAAACATATAGACAGATAGGTAGATAAGTAGAATGATCGATATATGGAATGAACATTTATTAAAAGAAGAAGTATTAGCTGAATTTGTATTATTATTATTATTATTATTATTATTATTATTATTATTATTATTATTATTATTATTATTATTATATTATTATTATTGATACCAATACTACTACTAATACTAACGCATAAGATGCTTAGCTCAAAATAAAAACTTAAATAATGTATTAAAATACCCAACATGCAGTTCGTCATTTATTTGGTGAACTTGACAATAATAAATATTTGCTTTTGTTTAATAAATATTGTCTTACTATTCCTTTTTTGTAGTGTTTAAGGTTTATGTAAAACGTTTCTCATATAATATATAATCTGTAATAAATCTTTTAAACGACAATAACTAAATCACACTGTATTGATATACGATGTATTCAGATTCATTGGTCCTTTTACCAAAGGATTTCCAAATAGTATATTACGGATTGGTTTTAGAATGAGTACAGAAAATCCAATCAACATTGGATAATTTCAATATAAAATTAAACGGCGAACACCGTTAAATCCTCACTAAAGACACTCGTTTATATGAACATAATTCACATTAACCGGTTATACTGATCGTCTTCGTATTACATAGCTGGATCTTGGATGAAGTATATGTCCTATGGTAACTTAAACATGTCTGATTTGAGATATCAGAAGAATGGACTAGACTCCGAGTGTTTAAGAAATAAATCATGCTGTAGCAAAATTCATAGAGTAATAAATACGGTTATTGATATATAACGTATCCAACGCGAATGTCATAAGGCAGGTGCTAGAATTTGATCAAAATTTACGACATCACAAATCTATGCTAAGGTAGTTATCTATATCACAATTAAACAATAATACACGCCGTTATATAAATATTCTATTATTAAACTTTGCTAATCAGGATTAATTGAATATTTTCCCCTACATTAATGAAGATGCAAACAAATCTCCTTCTAACAATCATAGATCTCAAGCTGTAATCCATTCAATGCTGTGGAGGTTAATGTAAACTTATGTTTTTCTAAAGTGACAACATTATGATCAATGCGTGCTCTTACGTGTTATAATCAATTTTGTTGAAATAACGACGTTTATTTCACAGAATTAATTGTCCTTTTAAGTAATATTTGTCTGCTGTAATCTGTCTTCTATATTGTACAATATATATTATATTCATTTAATATATACACTAAATAATTTATGTAAAAACAAGTGATAAAACTAGTCCAGTGGATCCATTTGAATTCTAATTATGTTTTAGACATACTTCAACTCTATATATGATAGCACCATATATATATATATATATATATATATATATATATATATATGTGTGTGTTTCTGCGAAGAAATATACCCGTCCCCCTGAACAAAACACAGTATATTGAGATACACTAATATTCCGCTATAAAGCTGTCCATAGCTATTTTGTGTTAAGATTTGCCTAGATTATAATGGAGTATTCTGGGGTGTCTTTTACTGTGAACTAACGCTAATTAACCTAAGGTTTATAACACATCAAAGATAGCCATTGTTGAATCGCTTACCCATGATATATCATAGGTGGACTAAACTGGTATCAGTAAAACAGGAGCTGTATTACCGTATTTGTCACAAGGCAATCAAACGTATTTATTCTGAGTAGTATAAATTATGTGTAGTGTGGAAAGCTTAAAAATAAATATAGCATATATAACGAAGTCTAGACGCGACATACAAGGTTCAGCATGAGAAGGATAAAATTATATTATACTGTTTGATAACAAAAGGATGAAACTTATATGATCTTATGTAATAAGCAATAAAATACTAATCATAAATACTTTGCATAATTGGTTTTCCTCCTTTATAGCCAGGAGCCCAAAGTCTCCCAAAATATTGTAACGGCATTGTTTTTAATAGCATACATCCGTATCATCAGTCATAGGATAATCAGTCATTGTCAATTTTGTGTTTTACGGTCATTTTCTTAGTCATAACGGGCACTAAGGTACAAAATGCCGTTTTCACAAGTTTATTTGTTTATGTAGTTGATAATTGCAGAAGAAGAATGACAATTGGCATAACAAATAATTTAAGGCATTATTCCAAGATGGCGGCCATGTTGTTTTCCAAAATGGCAACCAGTTTTGCACTTTTGAACATAACTTTGGTGAGATTCAGTCGATTTGAATGATATTGGCGTCTATTTGTATGTCTTTAGATATGCTGAAACCTTTTATTCTCATTTTATTCCTTTTAAATATATAATTATCATATTTGAAGCTATTTTAACAGAATTGTTTATACACATATGATTAGGATACAACAAAGGGCAAAATATAAAGATGTCTATTGTCCAGCTGGATTGCAGCAACCGACTACATTATATCCATATCCTGCAATGGACTGCATATTCTTCTTCAAGCAGGAACAACTGGCAGTCTTGAACTTCGGTTTGCAGCTGCATGTCACCAGTTTCACGCAGGCATCTGAGATAGGGGGAGTCTTGTCCAGACTGGTGTCAGAAACGCTGCATCCCTCTTTCAGGCTGGGGTTGAACACATCATTGTGTTATTTGTTTGCTTGCAACCATATCTTTTCCTGATAGTTAGCACGTATTGCATGAAGATCCATGGCATATCTAGTTGGGGGCAACATCTCCAGACCCGTTCTTGGCCTTACCAAACAGCTGCAGTCTGGCATGGCTGATAGTTGAATATTTCGGTGTGCAGTACAGGTGACACAAAAACTCTTCAACCGGTGTGAGCTCTCCATCATGAGCAACTCCGCTGACAAGAAATGGATGCTTTTGAAATATTTTCCAGGAGGACTTTTTTCCAATAACCACTGAAGGCGGAGGTAGTATTACAGCTTCTCAGTTTTCCACAACCTCAACTACAGACATGAAGTGCACCAGAAGCAGCAGCACAACTTTGTATCTACAGATGACCAGTACCTGTTCATATGCTCTGTCAGCAAATTCACACACATGCAGTGTTATTCTCGTGTCCCCTTCGTCGAGGTTTCCTGAAATCTTGGTTTAATCTCATCTCGTTGATCTTGCATCTGTAGCATTGATGAAACGGCCTCCCGTTATCATCTCATATTACTCTGGTTGGTTGTTGCCTTTTATCATGATGACATATATGATAAGAACCAGTCAAGATTATCCTTATTTTCACTCAAAGCATTGAAGGTGCTCGATAATGTTGGGAGCGGAACATTTGGCCCTTCAATGAACTCACGAATTGGCTTCTGTTTGCCCTCTTTCTCAGATCATAAAAATCCCTTAACGGAGTCCTTTCCTATATAGCGATCTAACATAACATCAACTGTAGTTATGTGTTCTCCAAAGTAAAGTGTTGCAATCTGCTTGAATACAACAGCTAGGTCGTCAAAAGCCTGGCATCCATATGGTTTCCCAATGGACTGGATCAGTGCGTGCCCATCAATCAAGCACACATATCTCTATGTCAGCGTTGGGAATACCAAAAGGAATGTGAAGTCTAGCCATCTACATGCTAAGCAAGCATGCCTTCGATGTTGTGTTCATCTCTCCTCCGGGCTTTGCTAATGAGTGTGGGAATGGAGACAGATCCTCATGCTTAGGCATATTCACCATTTCTAATGTTCGACCTAAGATGATAACATTGAGCAGACGCTCCGGTTGTTTCTTGTCAGCTTTGATTGTTTTCTCTACATTCTCTATTGTAAACACTTTAGCTTTGTACATGTCAGCAAAAGTCTTCGATTGATGCTTCTTTAGGGCACCATTGAATACTCTGGTTCTTTCCGTTAGTCTTTCCTTCACATTGATAATGACTGTCTGCATCTCTCTCTCGCCCCCTCTCTCTCTATCTATCTATATATCTATCTCTTATGCAGTTAAATGACCACTGACCACCTCACATGGTGCAGTGACTTTTGCTGCCAGGGACACTAGATGTTAGTCCATAGTCTCTGAGTGGGTGCCTCCATCGTCTTCTGATGAATGCATGTGTAACCTGGACACATCAAATCCTCATCGTCATCTTCTAGATTAAAGAATGACCTGGTTTCTTGTAAATGCGCGATCGTTCAGATAATGTCACGCAAACCTTATCTCTGGCTTGGTCATTTCTTGTGTGCGTGCGTGCGTGCGCGCGCGCGTGCGCGCGTGTGTGTATATATATATATATATGTGTGTGTGTGTGTGTGTGTGTGTGTGTGTGTGTGTGTGTGTGTGTGTGTGTGTGTGTGTGTGTGTGTGTGTGTGTGTGTGTTTTACAGTTAATCTGTATAATTAGGTAATACGTGTATTACCTGAAATTTATATGAAAGTTATAATCAAAACTATGAAGCCTTTTAGCATTTATAACAAACACAAATGAGGTTCAAACTACTGTCATATTCTCTCAAATCCTTTTTCTTGAATGTTGCATAAAGCAATTCAAACCAACTGGAGAACACAGAAAGCCATTTTCATATTCTATTATATGAACAATGACACTTTCTGTTAGATGGTAAAAAATACCCATTCTTGATTATCAAATTCCGGGTGAGTAAAGTATATGTTGTTGTTTTTTTTTTAAATTTCGCCAAGCATCCTCCTAGTCTGATGTTCAAGGTTAGTCTCAGTTTCAACCTTTCATATTACTGATTATTTTGGCATACATAAAGCATATGTACACGCATGCAAATACTGTTTCTATTCACTGATATACACTCACGGACTCGTGGATTATAGGCACAACCGTGTTTTAGATGCCTCACTTAGATAGAACAAAATTATTAAAGTACTATTTCCTCTAGAAATGGTATATTTCATGTAATATTTAGTGTAGCATTATATCAACAAAGAAGGTTAATCGATGTCTGCAACAATATGTGACTTAGATGCACTCCCTATTTGGCTTTTGAAGAAACGCCTGGATCATCAATTGCCACTGATAACAGCCATTATCAATAGGTCAGTGGCTGGATCAGTGGAACAACCCACTATAAACCCGGCGTTTAAAAGATCTGGGTTGGATAAGAAAGCTATGAAGAATTACCGTTCTATTTCTAACCTTCTTAGCTTCAGGTTTATTGAAAGTGTAGTATCAAGGTATATAGAAGAGCACTTAGAGCACACAGACCTTCATGATAATTATCAGTATGCTTATCGTACAGATCATTCTATAACAAAGTGTTATCTTGAAAGTGCAGGGTGACTTGCTGAGGCTAATGACGAAGGATCCATAGCTGCATTGAGTATAATTTGATTTATCTGTCGTAATCAAATAAAAGGCAATAGGACTCAATATGTTTCAGTCACTAATAAAACATAGTTTTATTTACATCAAACACCGAGATACGTGCCACATGTCCAATAATGTAATAATAACATACCCCTTTTCATGATGAATCAATTATTAATGACAAGATTCACCAGATAGAAGTCAAACTGTCTAGTCTGCTCATGTTCAAGAAGAATCTTTTCATAATGAAACATTCTCTACAATCATCAGAATAAAATTGTTTCTTTCTTCTTTATTTAATAAAAGCATCACCTGCAAATATAAAACACTATGGGGCAGTTAATATGACACAATGCATTACTTTACTAGGTATGGATGTTAGTTAGCGAATTCTTCGATTACGATTACTGTCAGTCTGATTAGATTCGATATGGTCTTTTATCTCCCATATTATTAAAGCTTCGTGGGTCAACAAATTAACGTACTCTTGATATTACGATTGCCTTCTGTGATTTGCCTATATGGTCTATATATTCAAAGAAGTGCATTTTGTGACACATTTTATTTCAGAAAATAATTGATTCCAGTAAAAACGACTTGAAATACATTTATTCTCAGGAACATAATAAAAATTGTAATTACAAATAGAGTTATAACATTATGACAATATGTGAGAAATATCCAATGTTCATTTTATATAACAATTATTATTTTAGGTTTATTCATAAAAATATATTAATACATTTGAACTAATACCGTAATTTATATTTGAAGTGAAATCTTCAAATCTCCTCTTTTACAAATATATGCCTTTATTTCCGTCTGTTATTATATTTCTACCATAATACAAATTTCCAGCACTATGTATATGTTATTCCGTCTTAACATTTCAGAATTGGTAATGTAATATCATATAACAGAGCAACGGATAGGTCAAAGTATTTATGGTTGGTCAATTTGTTTCTGTTTAGCAATCTATAAAAATCAAACCAGTTATAACAACTACTATAGGTCTAAGATTAAAGGTTATTCTATCGTTATTGATTCAGTGATGTGTAAGAGATTAGGCTGGTGGATTCATGGATAGATGAATGGCCTGCCGAACGAACTATGGATGGATGGGTGGGTGGATGGATGGATGGATGGATGGATGGATGGGTGGATGGATGGATGGATGGATGGGTGGGTGGATGGGTAGGTTGATGGGTAGATTCTTGGATTGAAAAATTATTGAGTGACTAGTAAGTCGTTTTGTCATCGAATGTCCTTTGATTTTATACACACCTGATCTTCATATAATTATTACTAACGTAGTATTTAAATAAATTTGCCAAATCTAGTTCAAGTTAAGACATTAACTTCGTTAGACTCTTCAGTCGTTTCTTCTAAACTAACATCTATATCATAACTGAAACAGACAATAAGCAGTAGGAATATTCGAACGACATGTCTCATATTAATCGCGATGTAGGTAAAAATAGGCCATCGTTATATTAATCTTCATAAATAAAATTAATTCCTAAAACATTGGACACGCACACACGCAGACACACACACACACACACACACACACAAAAACAATATATATATATATATATATATATATATATATATATATATATATATATATATATACAATCATTTAATTCTGACCTTGACTTCTGGCTTGGAACATATGACTGTAAACATAGCTGATAAAAGCAATATATAACTGAGAAGTTAAGAGATATTAGATAATGCAATATAATATCCAAATAAATATTGCCATCGATGTTTTGAAAACTTATATATGTGTTTTCTCTTTATTTTTCCTTTTCTATTCAAACGTTACACTCGGAAAGAAGACTGTGAAGGTTTTATATCTGAAGAGAAATATTATTATGAATACTATCGCTAGATTCTGTAGCTTAATGAATAAGTAATACTTATATTATGACATAATAGGGATAAGCAAATTCAAAATAAAAAACCTTTACGAAAAGATATTTCAAAGATTACTTATTAAGTTGAATCATAATTCTTAAATAACAATGTATTGGTTTCCTTCATTGAATTGTATAATTGAATATTTCTTGTGGTTTCAATTGTGTCTCTGATGATTTGAACCTAACAACCTTTCAGAATAAACACGATTGAGTCATAGTTTCTATACAACAATATTTTCCTGTTGCTCAACTATGGCCTTTTATTTATTCAGTCATCAACAATCCTATAGATCGTGTATCAGTTGATGATAGCTCATTATAAATCATCAACAATTTGTATATTCTCCGGCAATGGTCACATAAATTAAACGGAGTTAGCATCTAAGTGCATAGCGAAGACTTTCCGATATATAAATATCTTCAAAAATAGATATTTGTCCCCCCAGTTGGATTACCATCATAAACATGTTGGGGCGTTTACAAAAAACTGTCATCTGAAAGCTGCAGATTTTATTAAAGAAGTTTAAATCTTGTCAGCTCCCGTGATGATGATAATTTGATCAATGGTGTGTCTGTGTCTTCCATGCTGTCTGATTATTTCCTTATTGACATTGATGTATCGATACGGAAACATTGTACAGCTAAAGTTATTTCCTACTAGAAATACAAGTCGTTTAACAAGGTTATTTTGATTTAGTAGTCTTTTCTCTGATATTAAATCCAGCAGATGATATTGATCATCTTGTTGGGTATATTATGGGACCTCGTAGATGCGTGTGCTCTTTTTCGAATATAGGAAATGCCAAGAAAACTACTACTACTTCCGTGGTACATAAAATATATAGAGGCTGCAAATAAACCCATACAGTACTAAGATTGGCTGTGGATCATGACCAGTGTATATGTTTATTATTAAATGTTCAATGTTAGTAAATGTTAAATTTACAAATAGCCTTGCCAATATTACAATAAAAAGATCAAAACGTGCAGGGGATATCAAAAGATTGTTTTAGTCTTGCGAATAAAGTAATACAGAAAATTCATACGGTCCTCTCAAATTCTTTCAACTCAGACGAAGATATGGGCCATTCTGTCAAAGAATATTAAATATATATAAAGGGTTGCCTTGCATCACCTTATCACAGGGTGTACCATTGGTAAATGAATCATGCATATTCATGGTGGATACATTCGAGACTGTTACAGTTCAGCAACTGTCCGAAAATCATTATAATGTGAAAACAGTATTAACGTGTAATAGAACTTATGCCTATTGTTTATATAATTATAATAACTCTAGCTCAGGAAGACTCTCACGTACCCCCAAACAAATGCTAATGTACACAGAAATACATGGACTCGCACATGCACAAACTCATGCTTTAAAAAAAAACGGAAACAATCTATCAAAGACATAGTCATGCATATGTATTCAACAATATAGTTAGTATAATTCCGGGATTATTTAAGCGAGTCCTAATACATATATTTTTCATCATACGTTGAACTATCAGCTGTTTACATTCAGTCGTTTGTAATCAATAGAAATCACAAATATGCCTATTTTTGTTATAAATTAATTTGTATACAATATATTAATAATAGTAATAATAATAATAATTTATATAGCGCCTTATTAAACTTTAATTGCTCTAGGGTATTTTATATTTAAAACATAATTAAAACATATTCTGAGCTCAAATAGCTCAAATACGTTTCATGCATAATAAACTGGTCTAACATTATAAATACGCCAACTTAAATAAATGGCTTTTAAGAACCTTACAAAATATATCTTTACTCGCTGCGAGTTTTATGTGGTTTGGCAACTTGTTCCACAGCCTGGGAGCTGATACTCGGAAGGATTTCTCTCCTTACATTGTATGGCTTTTTGCTAGCCTTAAAAGTGAATAGGCCTCAGATGGGAGCATTCTCACTGGTATATATTTTTCTATCAGATCGCTTAGATACACTGTTGCTGTTCCACTTAGTGTACAGGAAGTCAGTGTATGGCCAGTGCGTGTACCGAGACGTGATGCACAGTTCTTCATTCGCTGTAGATGGTTTGTCAGAGAAAGGGGAATATTATATAACAATGCATTGCCCATACTTCAATCGGGAAATAATAAGTGCCTGGACTAAGGTCTTGCATGTCTCTTAATGTATGTACTTACGAATAAGTCCTATATTTCTTATTTGATAATAACAGGACTTACATATAGAATTCACCTGCTTCTCCATTCCTGGAGTATTATCTAATATAAGCCCTAGATTTCTTACAGTCATGGAATAATTTATAAAACTGGATCCTACCTTAATACGAATGTTGCTTAGATGGGAAAGCGATTAATGTCCTTATTCAATTTCAGCATGTTGCTGTTGATCTAATTACTTATGTCTGCAATACAAGCTTCAATTGAAGATGAAATATCATCCCATCTATCAAGTGGCTTTAAACTCATGTACATCGGCATAATAATGATATTTAATATTATGCTGTTTAATAATTTCACCAACTGGTTTGGTAATTAATACAGTAATTCCTTGGTCCTAAAACGGATCCCTGAAACTGTCACTGAAATATCTTGAGTTCTGTCGGCGAGGTACGACTTTACCCAAGTTAAGGCATTTTCCTTGATTTCAAATGAAAATTCTAAACGCTTCAATAGTAGAATTGTATGATTGATTACATCGAAAGCTGCAGATAAATGAAGCATAATTAATCCAGTCATGCATCCTTCATCGAGAGTCTCAACAATGTCACGTGTACTTTCAAGAGAGCAATTTATGTTGAATGACCTCAACGGTAAGCACATTGATCAATGTCATTGGGATCATTGTGCTCTAAATGCTCTTCTATAAGCCTTGCTACTACCTTTTCAGTATGTTTAGAGACGAAAGGAAAGTTAGAAAAGGACGATAATTCTTTATCTCTTCCTTATCCAACCCATATCTCTTAAGCAGCAGGGTTATGATGGCTCGTTTCAAACACAACAGCATCACTGACGACTCACCCATTGGCCTATTGACAATGGTATTATCAGTGGTAGAAGTTGATACACACATCTCTTCAAAAGCCAAGTGGGCAGTGGATCCAAGTCACATTAATTGATTATTATCTCCTTGACCTCAACCTCAGAAGTCGGTCGAAACATTTCGAGCATATTTCCATTAAACATAATATCGGCATCCATAGAAATATTGCAGTTGGTATTTGGGATATCCGAAACGATCTTATTCCTCATGATTGTTTTTGTTTTCCTCATGAAATAAATGCTGAATTTGCTCATCAGGAGTTCAGCAGAGGTCAAATCTAGAATATTTACATTTGAGGTACTTACCATCAAGTTCTTAGGTAATTTTAAGAGTTTCTTTTACTCCTTTCCTTATGCCTCTATCTTTGAGGAATATAAACACTTATTCTCCTCGAAGAGTAGTATATTCATTTTTTTTACATAATATAATAGTGGCCGAAATGGCAGTTTTTAACATGTCTAGCAACATCAAATGAGGGAGATACATATGGTCTGTAATTTATAGCTTCCCCACGAAGATTAATTCTAAAACTACTGGCTGTGCCAAACAAGCAACAGCCTGGGGATACACCCTGAAATAGAAGCGAGCAAACTAATTCTAAATAAATTTAGAATATATGTTCTATTCGGTAGAGAAAACCTAGCCAGTGGCATGGCTGGATGTAAAACTCTCACTATAGTGCCGTGGCCGAGGCGCGAATCTGCGACCTCCTGCACAAAATGACCCTAGCCATAGATAAATACTCTCAGGGTCTACCCATGAGGACAAAGAGTCGGTAGATTGAGGAAGGTACGTGTCTGTCTTTATTAATAATAATGGAAGCTTTTTCAGATTTTAAACATATATTCTTTCCAGGTTCGAATGCAGTTATTAACGGATTACGTGTGGGTACATTTATTTAATCTCTATATCTATTTACCCTCATGCAGACTCGTACACACAAACACGTTCATGGGTGAGTACATACTCATTATTATTATCTCATCTCTATACAAGAAATCCGTTATAAATTGGATTGTATACACATCCAGCCACTTGAAATGAACACAAAGAAAACCTCCAAAACAAGCAATAGCAGAGTAGATAGATTATCTGTAGCCAGTAATAATACTGATTCCAATATTTGAGATAATGGTACTTCTTGTATTCAACGACTCATCAAATGGGCATATTTTAATGGATGTGTGACCTAATGGGGTCACCCAGCTCTCATCCATACTGATAATGGCAATTATAAAATAAAATGGAGTGTGAGAGCCGTTACTAGACATAAAAGGTGATCTGAAATATCTGATAATAGTAGAGCAAAAAGACATGTGTTCATACTGAATGATTTTAATGAACTACCCGGCCTGCTTATGCCATAATAACCTGGTCTCTTTTTATGTAGTGAACGTTATCAGAGTATTTAAATAAATTACTCTTCCGGCCAGAATATTGAAAACTCCAACTTTACGGGTAAACAATTAAGGCATATTGACCCCACACGCATGTTATGTAGTCCTAACAAATTAATACCAAAAAAACGGTTTGAATGGTTATTTACAGCAACAAGAATTTTAACACTCTCTGTCAGCAATACTGAAGCCAGCTTAAATACCATATAATATAAAAGATTTTTCAATATCATCTGGTAAATGTTTGAGATCAAACAATCTGTAATTGATTTAATACTTCATGACACGGAAATACATCTTTCGAAAGAGGAGTATTTATCTGCTATTGGGAGTGTTCAGGTCATGGATAATGACCGTTATCATTTTTGCAGATATGTTGGAACAAGGATTTTAGCCATTGGTAAATTTGCTGGTACCATCGTTCAAATTAAATGGATACGGCTTTTTGCTTGCTTATACTTTTTTTCCCAATTGAAAAGTAATTTTGGCATATTTATTAGATAACATTTTAATGACACTCTTTTGGTGTATAAATTTACTTAATGAAGTACATCACAACCCCATGGTAGGTTCTTGTGTGGGCTCTTTCATTTGAATTCCTTGTAATACAACATTACTCAAGACCATTCATACCTCTAAAACAATAATCATGAGAGTATAAGGCAAATGTTGTTAAAACGAAACTTTAATGATATAGTAAGATCAGTTGATATCTTTCTGTACCAGACATTACGAATCTATTGTTATTCTTAATGTTCTGTCGTGAATTGTGGATGTATATTCTGAAACATTCCATTTTATGAAAATTTAAGGATTTACTGAATGAACAAACAAATACATTTTAATTTTTCACACTTCCATTAGCAGCTTTTGTGGATTTTTCGAATAGCTGCCAATAAGTAATCAATTTATCAACACATGCGATTTAGATTTCAATGGATATAGATATATATTTTTTGTAAAGGAATATCATCATTTGTATATAGTCAAATAAACATAGTAGAATCAGGTGGGTTTTTTTTGTCTTTAATAATATATTTGTAAATATTGCATATAATCTGTTGCTTGAGATAGAATTATAGAATATACGCTCAATATAATGTTTGTATCATTTACTCTGTGCTAAGACCAATACCTAACATTCAACGTTGCCTTTCATCAAATATTAGCCAAATCAAAGTTTGGTATTACATTATCATCATCGTCGTCGAACAACTGGTTACTATATAGATCATCGGGATGTTCATGCTGTGTAATGCATATATACAGATCGGTTCGAGTAAAGTTCTTGAACCTGCCAGAGTATCCTTCCAAATAGCAATCTCCTCTGTAGTAGCGTCGCACCTTTTTACTGGTGGTCTTGAGGCGGTGGAACATGAGCAGCGATTAGAGTTAGTTGATCAACTTTGTCCTTAGTATCGAGTTTAGAGTGGAATCTATGGAACTTGGTTGGTAGTTCTTACCTGATCCAAAACACAAGTAAAATCGCCTATCATCGAAACATCCGCTGTCCACCATACATATATAAATCTTCCTTGGCAGCACCTTAGGAGTTAGTTATGACTAAATCCAGTACCCAAATTTCAGGTGAGAAGAACGTCAGTTATATATCTCCTAACGTTTGCCTGCCTCGTTGCAGCTACGACAAGTCGAATTATCCAAGTGCCTGCATCCTTGTGTTTGTTTTTATCAAAGTGTCATTTATATTGTTGCTCGTGGTTCAGACAGAAGCTGGAGTGATGACTCATGTGGATGAATTTCACCTGTAGTTCAGAATCTTCTCTACAACACATTCTGCTAAAACTTCTTTAGTATTGTCGAGTGAGAGGAATCTACTCATCGTAATGTGATTGATGTTTGTCTTATTCTTGATTTGGTATTGGATTCAGATCTACTATGTTTGTGAATCGCCGTTTCACTCTACATGGAACCTGGCCTATATGTGTCAAACACAACAATGACTTCATCATAGTCTTGTGTGAGGTTTATCATTATGTCATAAAACGACATACCATTCGCTGCCGTAATAGCTTGTGGTTTCTGCCTAACTTTATTTATACTATCATCATAGCAGCTGCTACCACAATAACCTTCTTGCTAGATAGGAGATTTTCTATCTTAATATATCTTTCCCTTTGCATTATATTTATTTGTGATACACCATCAGATGCAAACTTTTCAAAGCACTGATAAGCTTGGACTTATCACTGGATGATTGTACAGGCCGATTTGAATCAAAGAGAACCCTTGGTATGACGGTGAACTCATAATCTCCTTTAATGCTTCTTACTGGTTTAAATCTTGGAACAACCTAAACACCATCCGTCGGGCATAGAAGTCTGAATAATATTATATCAATGGTTTTGCTACAAGTCCTGACTCTTGTTCCCCGAGGTGTACATTTTGTTGTTACGCAGTTACACTGATACCAATATGCTAATGTTGCCGTCGATCGTCTCAGCAACAACGTCTTTAAATACTTACCACTCGATGTAAGTAATTCATCGTGAATATGAACAAAGTTCGATTCTTCGTTCTGCCATTCATACATCTTCTTCAAAATATCATCTGAGAACAACTTTTGCATTAGATGAGCATTGGCGTGCATCGCAGACTCAGACTTCGTTCTCCTATTCTGGGTTACAACCTGAATAGTTGTTTTTGGACATGCATCCTTCAGATCACGGTTTTCATCCGGCATAGGACTCTAAGACCAGTTCCACAACCTTTTGTAGGAGTAGATGTGTAGGAGGAGTAAGTACCTGAAGTGTCTACTGAAATCAATAATCATAAAGCTGCCATCATGACATGCACCTCACCAAATTAGACAGAACTTTCTCTTAAAATTACTTAGAATTAATTGTAACTAAAAGAATGAGTAATTTCAATAACATAACCAGATAAAACGTACTTATTTATTTATTCGTATTTATTTTTCTGCTTAAATATGTTCAAAGTACTGCACAAAATTGATCATTACTTGGTAAAAGACACGTTTGGTAATAAGTGATGTTCTTAGTGTTTTTGAAATTGTTTCATGTTTTAATGGGTTGCGTGGTCAATGTGTCATTACACACTAAATGCTGGCAATGCTGTCTTAGAAGATATAAATTAAAGGAAACATTCAAAGAATTGTAAACACTGTTTTTTTTTAATTGGTATGCCTTATAGTTTTCTTTATCTCAATACTTATTGAAAAGATGGTAACGAGGCATATAGAAAAGCACTTGGAGCACACTGACCTCAGAAACAGCTATCGGTCTGCTCTCTTGAAAGCAAATACTAGCCAGGGAACGCCTTTAGTTAAAATGGTTTACATAAACGGTTTGTTATGGTAACTGTTAGTAGTTTGTTGTATTTTGTGTTAATTACCAAATGTAATATTCCTGTGATTGTTTTGCATACGTTCTTCATAACTCACTGGCTATATACGTGGATACATAGATACTCATAGGTATATGTATTCATGTATGTATATATGTATATGCCTATGTCTGTATGTGCGTTTGTCTGATATATTGATGAGTAGACGGACGGAATGATTGACTTATTGAATGACTGATTGAATGACTGAATGACTGATTGAATGACTAACTGACTGACACTGACTGACTGAATGGTTGATTAATTGATTGATTGATTGATTTATTGATTGATTGAGTAATCCACGACTGAGCAACCAGTTTAATTATTTATTTAGTTATTCATGTATTTAATAGTATTTATTCATTTCCTTGATTGATTAATTGATTTTTTTAAATTTATTTATTGGCATAAATATTGATAAATATGTAGATAAACGAATAGATAGATAGATAGATAGATAGATAGATATCTTTACGGGTGAATTATATTTATTTTCCCCTATATACTGTGTATTACCCCGTCCACAACGTCTATATATATATATATATATATATATATATATAGAGAGAGAGAGAGAGAGAGAGAGAGGGGGGTATTTTACTAGAACTTCATTGACTTAAAAAGGCGTTTGACGGTGTATTACTTAAAGCTTAAACAAAGCTATTGGAGAATTGTCATTTAGTCCTGTTCATGGAAAATAAGTAATAGAACTGAAAGGTATTTTTCTTTTAAAAAACGCGTTTGACGATGTATTACTTTAAAGCTTACGCAAAGCCATTATAAATTTCTGCAATAATAGACAACATACACTAACTTTTATCTCACTGTATGCAAATATCTTCAAAACAAATATATATACTGTCATCAATCGTCATATCAGGATGTTGTCCCCTATTCTGTTCGATAGCTACCTGATGAGCATCAGACAAAAAGGTGTAGGTGAAATCTCTACCTATATCAGAGGAGCGCCATTTAATCTTACAGGATGACACCGAACTGTAAACTAAAAAGAGGCAGGAAGGCATAGGCTGAGAAACGTAGTACCAAATGATAAATAACATCAGTAGGGCAAGCTTCATATCAACAGATTCAGTCAACCAGCATCAATCAGCATCACCATGAACCAGAAGAACTGAAGAACTGAAGAAATTTTAAATTACCTAATTAATATTAACATCCCTTTTTAATCTTCTCAGTGTCTACAAAAACTAGTTGAATCTCAGTTGAGAAAATATTTCAGGAAATTGAACAAGAAAAATAAAGAAAAAGTATTTTATTATTTAAATTTCAACCTTTCACTTAATCTCCAGATTGATCATCTGGTCAACACTTATGGAATAGATAGATAATACAGCGGCATCATTGACAGAAACAACAGTCGTAATATTTATACAAGATGTATTACTACCACCACCACCATTACTACTACTAATACTACTACTATTACTACTACTATTATTATTACTGCTACCATTATCATATTATTCTTATTCTAATTATTATTAATATTATTAAAGGTAGTACCAGTAGTAGTACAAGTAGTAATAGTAGTAGTAGTAATAGTAGTAGTATAGTAGTAGTAATAGAGGTAGTAGTAGTAGTAGTAGTAGTAGTAGTAGTAGTAGTAGTAGTAATGGTGGCACTATGAGGATCAGGTAATAATAATAATAATAATAATAATAATAATAATAATGTAGCATTTTAATTTACAGACAGTATTTAGAGAGATGTTCCAAATCGGCTAAATCTGGGATACAAAAGGTAAATTATTTTATTTATTGCTCTATGATTTAAATATAAGGCCAAGTCAAATTATCATCTACAATTAATAATATTTTATATATGACAAAAATAGTTTTCGTGTTATGTTTAAAATATTTGGATTCGATGTTGAAATTCTGACGTAGATTCAACTTGGACATTATTTCCTGCATTTAACCTGATAACTGTTAACTAGATTCACCTTGGAAATAATTATGAAGTAAAGTAAATTTATTTGGCTCCAAAAGATATACTTGATACAACAAGAATAAAACAGTATGAAGATAAAATACATGTACGTACATATTGATCAGAATACATTACTAAAACGGTGACAGAAGAGCATTTATCACAGATCTGGATTGTTCATATGGGTTCCTGAGAATAAAAGAGACACTGTCAACAATCCCATTTTCCGGAAACTTTTAAAGATTGTGTTTAATTGTTTTCATGTGACATCCATAACAAATATATTCACTAAAAGGTATATCATATTTATCACAAGAACAGCGTATTCTATTCACAATATTTCGCTGGAGTGAGCACCTTTCATATATTGAGTAAGTAAAAACATGGACCTAAATATAACTATTAATAATTTAGCCTGGGATACTTCTACCTTGTGTAAAGCTGTTTTTGTCTGGTAGACATATTCTAAACCATGTACAAGTACAGGACGGACAATAGTTTTGAATGTGTGTGTAATGGTGTCAGGGTTAGAACCGTTGACGCATAGATCAGCTCCATACAGGGCATAGAATGATCTCCGAGTTGCTTTAATACGAGCTGTTGCGTGACTGTAAGTATCATTAGCCAGTATTAGACCAAGGTGAGTAATGTGGTCATCTTCTTCGATGCGAATTCCCTCCAGATACCAACGTTTGGGTTGGAAGTAGCTCTGACCAAACATCACGCACTTCGTCTTAGACGGATTGAAGCGCAATCCATGTCTGATGATATAGTTATTCGCATCTTCAATCAATGTTTGGAGACCAGGAACACAGAGGCTACACAGCAGTAGATCAACAGCGTAGCAACAAGGATCGTAGGTCATATTATTGATTAATATTCTGCAGTTCTTCTTTGATAAAATGTCAACAAAGTCTAGTTTAAAAAATTGAACATATATGGAGATGATCGTCCGCCTTGTCTGGTTCCCTTGCAGATCTGGACAGCTTCACTAATGTTCTCTCCCCACTTTATGTACACTACCAGTTTGCTGTACCAAAACACAAGTATGCGCCAACATAATTCTGGCACGACGTCTACGGCCTTTGAGAACATTATTGCATCGGGAATTCCATCAAAAGCTGCTTCTGCGTCAAGTGCATAAACATATACATGAGATTTGTTATTCATGCAGTAGTCTATAATGTCATGGATTAGTGCAGCTGCCATTGCTGTGCCTCTGTTGCCAACAAAACCAAATTCAAGATCATGAAATTCACGTTCCTCGCATTCTTTAAGGATATGATTTTAGAAGGTTGTTGAAATGACAGTGGGTCTGTAGTGCTTTGGAATAGTTGGGTCAATGTTGGGTTGTTGTTTTTTTAGAAGGCGAATGGGTAGTTCTTGGGTTAAAGAGTCAGCTACACTTCCAAATCGGATGCACAGTGTCAGCATGCTACAGATGACAGCTATAAGTTGCATTTCTTTGGCCCATTTGATATGTTCGGCAGTAATGCCATCGATGCCTGCAGCACATCCTGTACGGAGTTTCTCCACATATTGCAAAAGGTCAGACTCTCTCATGGCGTAATTGTTCTCTACTTTGTCCTTCAGAACCGAGTATTTCACACTGACAGATGCCTCAGCTTTCCTGATCTCATCACTTCTATCTCCGGTATCAGAGCAGAACCTATTACAATAATAGTTATGCAGCGTATCGAGCTTTATATTAGACATTGTAGAACCTGAAGTACACTTGCTACGTCGTACAAGGTTCCAAAATGTGTTCAAACTGCGTGTCCCTAAGTAAACATCCATTTATCTATATGACATTTGAGTGGTTGAGCTTACTGCATTACGACAAACGTGACGATAAGCTTTCTAAACCGTTGTTTATCCCTTGCTTGGAGACAGTCGCTGGTCCACCAGTGTTTCATGTAATGCTTGCCATGACGACCATTGTGTCGATGTTATATTATTCTTACTGTACGTATAATCAACTTTCTGCTTAAAATCAAAGTTACACTAGTACTGATCATTTTAAGAAATCATAATAAATCATATAACAATGTACTGTGACGACTAAAAAGACGTCGTCTGTGCCAATTTCTAGTTAATAGTTCCGCATGTGACATGGAGGGCGTTTATATCTCCTAGAAACATCAATGGCGATGGATAAATACAGTCTATGATACACTGAACATCTTCTAATGTCTGGATGTACTGAGCTATCTGGTTCACATTTGTGTTTGATCGCATTTGAGAGCTGAGCCCTTTGTCTCGGCTCCCAGCAGTGTCACAAAAGGGCTGTACAATAATATCCTTTGGCCATGTTGGACTGTCAGAAATAGTTTGTTCCTTGACTTGTGGAATAATGGCCACAAAGGATTCCTATGTGTCCTTCAGCAGATATGTCTTCCACTGTGACACTGCTAGCTACACCACCAATATAGATCTGTACCGTTTGGATTATTTTCTGAGACTTGGAACATCTGGTAGATTTCAGCTCCCATAGTTCCCTCTCCGTATTATGCATCCTATGAACAATCTTAGCCATTGTACCAAGTAGTTCTACATATTGAGCGTGTGAAATACCCGATTCGTCACCGTTACTTGGTGTGTCCTGTAGTTGTTCCAAGAATATCTTGTCAAATTATTTGCTTATGTCTTGGTTTACAATGCAGAGGCCAAGGTTAATAATATCAGCTATCATGGTACGTGTGACAGTTCTGTTTATGACCCGGCGATGTTTGTATTGAGGGAATAGTCCTGTCATTCTTTCACATAGCTTCTTATGAATAATAGATAGGGTATCCATAGAGACTTGGCTTATTGTTCAACCACAATAGAGTAGTGAAAGATAACATCTTAATAAAAGCGTCAGGATAATGGTTGGCACTTATGGTTGAAAGGTCTGTCAGATCTTTCACGCTGTGGACAACATCTGCGTCAGTCAGTAAACGTTCTGTCACTTGTTTCATCACTAGTACGATTTGTGGCTTGTTGTTCCGTAAACTGCTTGAGGTAGATACTGGCTTGGTCCTTATGAACCAAAATATCATTTTCAATTGGGAAGGAGCGTTTTCCCATGAGAATATTCCGCACATTTCTCTAATGTTTCAAATCCTTTGTAACAGTTCCCACTGTATCTGTGTACGTTATCATGACAGTCAGACCATTGTGTGAATATTCCTTGTTTGTGCCGTATTGCAACAGCATAGAAATTAGCTATAGGGTCAAGAAATTAGCTATAGGGTCAGAAATTAGCTATAGGGTCTGCCATCTGGATTCTGCTTTTAAATATAACGTAATTTCGATGCAGAAACAGCTGCAGGGCCCATGCTGTAATATAATGTGATATTATGTAACATAATCCATTCAAGTGATTCGTGGTTTACATTCTAAACCACAGCATGCGGAAAGAACAATTAATACAGCCAAATTCCGAAATAAGCACAAAAACGAAATGGCCAATAACAGACTGAAATAGCATTTGCCCAATAAAACAGAGAACATACACCCTAATCAAAAAATACATAAATCACATACTGAAACTGTCCTGTTTTATTGTGCATTGGACATAATCTGTTGTCATTTCTGAGTCTAAAACCCCGTTGCTTTAGGAGTTTCATCTGTACTTGGTCCATGTTTTAGTAGCCATAATACAAACTCTTTCAGCGATCATCTGGTTGTACTATTGATAATAAAATAGGACAAGTATAATTGCATATAGAAAAGATCACACACATAAGGTTTCTTAGCTTTAAAATTTCGGAATTCATAACGTATTTATCATTATTTTAAATCCTTGATGAACGTAAAGTATTCGTTGATGAGGTGATGGAAACCGATAACAAAATTGTCTCGAAATATCATCAGAAAACGAATTACGTTCAAACTCAACCATCCTGATCTGATCATCAGATTTGTTATATCCTGTGAAAGTAGAAGGTACCCGGCTCCGAACTTCTGGGAAAATGCATTATGGATTATACAGGCAGCTCATCATTAAAAAGGAGAAGAAATTCTTATTTAATTCATTTAGCTATTAGAAATATTCTCTGATGGAATAATGATGGGAGATGTTTTTACGATGTTCAATTATAATATAACGTGATAAACACGAATATGCCAATCATAAATTTGAGAAATCCACAGTAATAATATGAAGTCTCTCTTCAATGCCACCATAATAGGTATTCCCAATTTTCAAATTGTACCAATGCATTTCACCTAATTAATGTCACTGGGTGCTTCACACGTAGCAATTTCATTAGGTTAATTCCAACATGTTAATTTTCTTTATTTCATCTTTATGGATTTTATTCAGCTAATTTCAGCTCAATAAACTTTTGTTACAGAACAGATCCTAGCTATTAGCAGCATGGTGTGGTGGAGCTCCATAAAATAACACGACTTTATGTCAAATATGTCCATTGTTATAGTTTCTGATTTTAAAGGGTTTTGCATAAATTACACAAGATCTTTATGAACATTCTCCTATATTCTTTTGCTCTCACTAATTCCGGTTTGAATAATGTGAACATCATATTTTAAACGCAAAGCCTACTAATGGGTTTTAGAATAATGTACCCAAATATTTCCGTGGAAATATATATTTTATGACAATATTTACGGTCATAGCGTATCATAATGTTCTAGCCTTTCATACTGGCTCTGACTGCACTTGTATATAGTTAATAGCATGATAAGCAGGTGAGATGGAATGTGAGCAAAACAAAACTGCCTATTAACGATAAAATTTTAATTCATTGTTTATAGTTGTTTTGTTCTTGACCCAATACTTTCCGCATACATGTTTCTAACTGTGATTTCGGCAGAAGAAATATGTGAATTGTTGAAATAAAAATGTCGTGTTTCGCAGATAAACTATAACATACAGTCATTCCAATAAAGGATCTCTAGGGTGAGAAAGGTAAACTTATTTTGTGGGTTTGTAATAATTTATCCCTTTATTGAAGTGTTTAAAAATTTCAATTACATAATTGAAATTGACCTTATCTCTTGTACAGGAATTTATTGGTCACATCTTTACAGACAAATTGTTGGAAGTAAAACAGAAAATTCGTTTAATTGGAACTTTTTCTTATGGAAATGAGACAAATCGTGATATTTGTATTACATTTACCTCACTAGATTAGTAACAAACATTTATCTGGGGTATCCTATGATATTTGATAACATAGCTGGAGAGTCTTCATTCAGCACACCTTCATCAATTTTTGTTCAGTTTCACAAAACACTCCTTACGAAAGAGAAACTTGTTTCATTATATATCAAATTTGAATGGTTCCTGGTGGATAATATTAAATCTACATTTTTTAATTGTTAGTATTATTATTATTATCATCATCATCATCATCAACGTCGTCGTCGTTTTCATCATTCTGTCAAGAATTATTTACATTTCAATGATATGATTAAAAGAAGCTTAATAATAATGAACTTCATGGTCATTATCCAAATGTTCTATCATAGTTTACCTCTGATAAACTTCTGACGGACAAATTTATTAGAAAATTAACAGTCATCAGGAATAGCGAAAATTCCCATCCCTCCCCCACCAAATACCATCATCATTTCCGTTAATGTGGATCTTATATTTAGGGATAATATCCTGAACATATCCCGTTCGGATTCTGTTATTTAGATGAAGGAGATAGTCACCCAGTCGAACCCCAACAATCCCCCAAATAAAGATCACCCCTTCTTCTTTGTTTAACCATTTAATCAAAGAAAGTGACTAAATATCATAACGTTTCAATACATAATACGTATATCATAGTGTACACATAGTTTACCCATATTGGAGAAACGCTAACCGAAATAGTTGTTACTTTTACGCCATACAACACATCATCCATGTTCAGACGTTAATATACGTCACCATTTTCTCCCAGAAAGTAAATTGTGGGATCATCTTTAATTTTTTATTAAGAAATCGGGAACTTCAAGTAATCACTAAACATCTTTTGAATAAGATATACTTGAACAAACAAATACAAAATAGTTAAACAAGCGTACCTTTAATATATATTGTTGCTGGCGTTTATCAAACTTTTATCATGTCGCAAATTTAATTTCTATGGTTTTAAATACTAATTTTATTTTAATCTTTAGTCATTATAATAATAATAATAATTGTTATTATTATTATTAGTAGTAGTAGTAGTAGTAGTAGTATAAATAATAATAATAATAATTATTATTATTAATGTATATTTAATAAAGCGAGTCATTCAAATTCAAATTTTTCAAGAGACAACGCATTTCTAATATCTGCCGGCAACCTATTCCACAAAGCGGGGGCAGAATCACTAATTATTTGTGGAGATCATCTTTAGTAATATTATTTATTTTTTATTTTTTATTTCTTGATCTTTATAAATATGATTCTCTAAATTGGCTGACCGACTTTCTAAGATGATAAGTAGAAATGAAGAATGAAACAACCTTTAGATATTGCCAAACCAGTATCTGCATATCGGTGTCATGGATCATTGGTCTTCCGCACTAACAGATAGGTTATGGGTTCCACATAAATTATCTTGGCTTCTGTAGAAGTCTTTTCAGCTGTTAACCAAAAACTCTCTGTAAAGCATACTCCGATTTTGTCTTTGTACGCAATATATATAGTCAGAATCCGTTAATCCGGACATCGTTTATCAGACAAATCCACCATCCGACACATTATTGTCTGTGACGGATTTAGCTCTTTTATCTGACAAAATCGTGTTCCGCGTTCCGACTCCGACACTTCATTTAGCCAATAGAATGTGACATTTCAATGTAAAAGGACCTCGCTAATCCGACAAGAGGAAAATGTTTCCAAATATTTACTTCCGCTGGTTCAGTCATGCAAGACACACCAACATGTTGTCACTAATGGTTCATTAACTTGCCCACCCGAGATAATTCCTATATCATAACCAATTACAACCATCTTCGATCATACACACCGACACACGATGCTTCCATTGCCTGTGACTATCTAATAGCCAATCATAATCATTCATGGCTAATTACAAACACAAATGTGTGATCTTTCCAATGAGCAGATCATGAGTTAATCTGATGGACTAAGTGACACGAGTATTTCTTTATAGTGTCTGTAATTAACAAACATCAAAATGATCAATGGCCTCAATGCCATTCCGTTTTTTGTGCACGGTTATTGATTACTGGTTTAAATACGGAGGTATATCTTCATGATTTAAGCCCCGGTAGCCTAGCGATTAAGCACCCGGCACTTGGTGCCAACGGTCATAGGTTCGAACCCCGCAAGAGGTCGAAACTTATCCAGAGATTAATGTCTCGGCTCACAACATCGTGGTGGCTGACCACGTTAAATGGCGCTGCCGTCTCCACTGAATTATTTAAAATAAAGGGGGACGTTAGAAACCCCATGAGGACGTAAAACACTCTGGCAGTGACCACCCTCAGGGTATTTCGGCTCCATCTTTCCGTACTGCTCCCCTGTGAGTGGTGGGGGAGGAGGTTTCTCAACCACTCCAACATAGAGGCTGTGCTGAATAAGCGATGCCTGGGGATTCTCCCCGAAAACAAACACAACATCATGATTTTAAAATGTATGACACAGACTACCGGTATGTCACGGACTCGTTATTCCGACATTCTCGTTTATCCGAGATATTTTCAAATATGAATCGGATTAACGGATTCTGACTATACACACACACACACACACACACACACACACACACACACACACACACACACACACACACACACACACACACACACACACATATATATATATATATATATATATATATATATATATATATATATATATATATATAAGGGAGATTGGAGACAAGGGGAGAGGTGTTGACACATACTTTATCCGTGTGTATCATTATTATTATCTCCGAAATATATATATATAAATATATAATATAATATAAATGGGTATCAAGAAAAAAAGGATATATCCTTTCCGGGGATAATAATAATGATACACAAGATAACATCTCTTCCCTTGTCTCCAATCTCCCTTGATCATTATCGTGAAATTGTATCAATAATATATATATTATTACCAGATCCTTCAATTAATATAAAATATTAGTGTAACACTTTTAACTGAATATTGGATATAATCCTTTGAATGTTTTTATTTAAATCTACATTTTACATCATCTAATTTCCGAATAAAAGGGTTTTGCACTAAATTTGATCTCTGTTCGCCGATTTTCCATTATGTATTGCAAACAGAGCCGTGACTATTTGTTTAACCGTGAAGTTCTGATTCCAAACACGCAAATCGTGCTGTTTTCTTCAGCCAACCGAGTTATACCGGAACCTTGATAGTTATAGATAAATAACATTCTGTAAAGGCTAAAAGGACCAATCTATTCGTCTCAGTTAAACATCAACTAGTTATACCGACATAAACATTTGTTGAGTTGTTGTTGTTGTTGCCAACAATAACAGAAATGACTCGGCTTCTAACCCACAACCTAGAGATCTACAGTGCAGTGCTCTAGCCACCGAGCAATAACAGCTCCCCACGGATATAACATAGATGGTCAGTTGGATTAATCCCTTCCGTCAAGGATTATATATTGAAATATGGATATCCATCAGGTAATTGTTCGGGTGTGTTGTATCGTGATGACCAGAGACTGATACCAATACTACACACAATACATACAACAATGAATCTCTTCATGTGTTTAATCTATAATAATAAATGTAAAATCAGCTTTCTCTGAATCCTAACTAAGTTTGATGACGACTCGAAATTTGTGCGTGTGTGTGCGTGTGCGTGCGTGCGTGCGTGCGTGTGTGTGTGCGCGTACGTGTGACAGAGGTAATCTAAATATCAAGGTTTGTCCAGGTTTAGTTACCTCTCTATAGTTACCTGTTATTGTTATAATAATAATAATAGCCAAAATGACAGTTTTTTACGTGGTTGGCAACCTCAAATGAGGGAGACGTATTTGGTCTGTAATTTATAGCTTCCCCACGGAGACTAATTGTAAATAAATATAGAGTTTAGAATATATGGCATGTTCGGCATATATTCTCGAATTGGCAGTCGAACATAAAATAACATAATAATTACGTCACATCCGGCCGTTAAAATCTCCACTGACCCTACTTCTAACATTCTATTGTGTTTAAGGTCTTGTTGACAACAAATAAAATCATATACTGGGAACTGGTATACGATATATTACGTAGAAATATCCAGATATGATTAGATCAAGCAATAACAATAATTATTTATAACGTACAAGAGCAATAATTATTAACAGATTCTAAATTTCCTAATGCCCAACGTCGGTAGTAACAGTCCCATTATAGCTCGGAATGTGTCATCCTCCCGAAGAATGAAACAATAAAGAGCTTTCTCTCGGAGTAATTATTTCATAAGATACACTGATGTCGGCTTCCGATAAGAGTACTTCTACCTGCGGTATGTGTGTATTGATGGGATGGGGGAGGTTTGGTAGATAGGTGTTTGTATGAAGATGGATGGCGTGGTACCATGGTTGCACCTGTTAATAGGTGTGTGTGTGTATACATTTATATATATATATATATATATATATATATATATATATATATATATATATATATATATATATATATATATATATATATAGTGTGCGTGTGGGGTGCATGCGTGCGCGTGTGTGGTGCCTGTACGTACGTGCGTGTTTGTGTGTGCCTGCCTACGTTTCCAGATGGCCGTGATGATTTGAGTGATGTTAGCAGTAATAGAGAAGATGTTGGTGATTGGGACTGTAATTAGTGATGAGGAGATAATACGTCTGTTGGTTTCTGTTTTGACCTCAGGATTGTTAGATAAAGACAGCATTTTTCTCGGTGGTATTGTGGTCACACCTACCTCGGTGGTATAGTAGTCATATGTACCTCAGTGGTATGGTGGTCATATGTACCTCGGTGGCATAGTAGTCATATGTGCTTCAGTGGCATATTGGTCATGTGCACCTCGATGGTATAGTGGTCATATGTACCTCGGTGGTATAGTGGTCATATCTACCTCGGTGGCATATTGGTCATATGTACCTCGGTGGTATAGTGGTCATATGCACCTCGATGGTATAGTGGTCATATGTACCTCGGTGGCATAGTGGTCAGCTATCACTGGTCCCACAGTGGTCAAAGAACTTTTGCCGGTATAATACTCAAGTATACCTCGGTGATACAGTAGTCAGACATTCCTTGTTGGTGTATTGGTCAAATGTCTCGTATGGTGAAGTGGTCAGATATATCATGTTGGACTAGCTGGTCACACATACGTCGGTGGCATATTATTAGTCAAATAGATCTCGGTGGTATAATGATCACAAGTAACTCGGTGGTATAGTGATCACAAGTAACTCGGTGGTATAATGATCACAAGTAACTCGGTGGTATAGTGATCACAAGTAACTCGGTGGTATAGTGTTCAGATGTATCTCGATGGTGTTGTGGTGAAATGTACCTCGGTGATATAATAATCAAACATACTTCGCTGGTGTAGTGATATTGATCATTTGTTTATTTCATTCATTGTTTTTCTGAACAACCTGTTCAATTATCGTCTTCAACAACTGTTAGTAACTTACCAAATAGTTTACGAAGGTAGTCCTAACTTGGTTTTATTTTCAGCCAAGTGACAACGGCTTCCAGCCAAGTGACGACGACATTCAGACAAATGACGACGATTGGATTGTTTCTATTTTTCGACGTCCAGTCGAAAGAACATTGTAATGTGTACACTAAGTAAGAAATGAGTTCATTCAAGTTTTTAAAATTATTTATACTTTGGAGTAAATTTCTGCAAACTTTTCAATATTATAAACATGTATTTCTAATATTGATTCATGAACAATGTGCATCAATTGCCTGGCTCGTTGGGCAGTTGGCAACAGATATGTAGTAGTTGGTTTCTAACTCCAGAGTGGGCTGCGCTTGAAGAGTCTTTCATCTTTCACTTCGCCTCATAAACTTTGGAGGTCGATCAGCTCGTTTGCACAAATTTGGCGGCAAACAACAAAATTAAAAATTTTGCTGGCTCATGACCAACAAGAACTTATATTAGAAGAACTACGTAGATGCGCGTTATGGAAATGCCGTTCATCCGCAGCCAGAGAACTTATGGACAGGATACAAATACTACAACCAGCACCCGAGATTCGAGCTCGATTAGCAAGTCAAGTTACGTTCAATATGCAGCGTTCAATTAAGTGTCAGCAGATCGAGATCTTTTGTTTCCTCAGGATTAAACCCCGAGGGAAATTAATATTTAGGCGGATTATTTTCCTGGATGCTGGTCTCACGTTGACGGGACCATTGGTGCTACATGGATCACTCTGGGCAAATTTGGACATTATTCCAGAACCAATTCATAAAGAACGGTATAATATGTTAATCTTGATCCTAGTGCTCGTATTGTGAAAAGAGGTAGCCGAAAGTAAGTGGATCTAAAGCCATAACGCATCGTATAAATTGTATAATATATATATATATATATATATATATATATATATATATATATATATATATATATATATATATATATATATATATCATTTCTTTTTTTAACAGAAGTGAATAGTTTATCAGACTCCTGACGATGAGTAAAGTTCATTATTGAAGCGAGTAGTTCATATTGTCATTCCTATTCCCATTCAACATCATTGCCTTAAGACAATGTGATATGTCCAATTGTCTATATATGGTCATTCAGTAGATCTTCCTTAGCACTAACTCGGGTCAGCTTAACTGTCTGATGACCACTTATCACCGACCAATCAGTGGTAAGGATTCACTTGACATTTGATTCCATCAGAAGTCTATCAACCGGAAGCTTTATCAGTCGTATTTAGGCACATATCAGTTCTCTGGTGAATTGTCATTGTTTTATTTAGTGTGATCGTATATATATATATTTATATATATATATATATATATATATATATATATATATATATATACATATATATATATATATGAGCCAGAAGCAGCTTCACGTTGTTGAGATTCTTCATTGCATATCTTAACGTTATCAATTGGTTAGCATTTCAAGTTAGAATTAATAGTTTCATTATATATATATATTATATATATATATATATATATATATATATATATATATAATTTTACTGATATAATATTAATTACTACATGTTATATTAAATATGTATTTGCCATGTTTATTCCTAAGCTTATATTAACTTTCCGCGTAAGTATACTTTCCTACGGCTTATTTTCTTACAGCGTTTTAGGTATTTGTTTGTGTGCTGATGTGTCGATGTTATCTTTCATCTAGTACACCTACGACACATACAACCCTCTAGACACAATCGGTTCAGGTTTCACTCAAACGCCATATTGCACTTTACTCTGTTTAAACGTTGACATATTTATTAAATCTTTAGTGTGCGCACATGTATAACATTATACACATAACATTATTCGAAACATGAACAGTCGAGCTTCGAGCGCTATGAATGATCACTTCCTGTACGAAAAGGGTTAATTACGAGTCGACAATAAGCCGAATGATGCCAGGTGTCTGATTAATTGAAAACATATCTTTAGAAAGGACGCAGAATAAGGTAGAATAGGTGCTTTAGCTCTTTAGAACGGTCTCAGTTACTGTTGTGTTTCATGTATTCAAACATTTTTGTCAATCCTGGGCACGCCTTGAACATCAGTGGTTTCATGACTCCTGCGGGAAATTTCTGCTGAATACATACGTCGTTGGCACAGGTCATCAACAGTTTGTCCTACAAATTGGAATTTGGGGAGACTATAATATGTTTAGCTGTATATAACTATATTTTAGGATAGCTAGTATTATACCTATACGCCTGTCAGCGCACTAAAATGGATTAGACTCGTATCTGGAAGCGCTAAGACGTTCAGAAACAATTTCACCCAAATATTTATCTTCCGCGGCACCGGTTGATTCAGTACTATGAATTTTATTTATTTTCGAAATAAAATACCAAAAGTATTAGAAGTCTTGCTACTTTAAGAAAGCTTCGGCTGAACGAATAATATTTAGTTGCGAATAATATATTGTGAAGAAAACGAATACCTATAACTCTATTGTTTCAACAAAACACATATTAATATTCAATCCCGGACGTTTCATTTGGTCTTATCATGGTAAACATATTCAAACCTAGCTAAAGACAAACTATTAAGCGATCACCAATAATGATTTACTTACCGAGTCCATGAAACACTCTCCACATTGCCAGAGGCAAGCCTGAAGTGGACTGACTGAGGAGGATTTCTTTGATGGAACAGCTGCCGTAAAAACTACACCAACGATGCAGGTCAGAAAGTATGCCAGTATCATAGTCTTCATGGTAAAGTGTGGAATGTCCTAGAACTATCACGCAATAAGAGAATTCACATCATTCAAAACGTAAACATTAATAATATAAATTAACAATAAGCTAATTGTTATAATTTTGACAACAATCCGTTAGAACTGTGTTATCGTATTGCTATTATTTTATTTTACTTTGAACTTCCTTTCAGTGGCAGGAATTGTACATTTTGAAGACGTACAGTATTCATCTTGAAAGTGTCATCGTATGAAAAGAATTACTTATAGAAGACGCCAATTATTACGAACTGGTATTAAAAGAAGAAAAAAAGTATTAGGATAAATTAAAAAAAATGAACTTTAATTGAAGAATTTCTCTTCCGAATATTAAGTATGTTTTTCCATAATGAGGCATCATGCAAAAGGACTCCGAAATCGTCTGCTTTTAGGTTAGGATTCGCTTTCATATATCAAACTGCGTTTATTTTCAAAACGCATCAATGGCATATTTATAATCTCACAAACCTAATGCCAAAGAACACTATTCATCATAATTCCTTCGAAAAAGAAGAGCTAGACAAGACGAAACGTTACACATCTCACTTACCCCGTATGCAGGTGATGCTCGCCGTTTGATGTCTGTAAGAAGTGTCCGTGTGTAGTTAGCTTCTGGTCGGCTGCCATGCCCTTTATACGGCGACCAATGAGGCACTCTCGCGAGACTTGAGCCTGATATTTCCGAGGGCGTCACGAGACGCTGACAGGCGGCGATCTCTCGCCACAAACGCACGCGCGCCATTGGTACGATATCCAGTGCGTCATCGGGCACGTAATCGGCCGAGATGGCTCCTAATTAGTGTTTGTTCTGACCTCTGGGTGACGCTTGCGGCCGTAAACCATAATTAACGCTTATCCGTTGAAATTTCGTTTGTAATTATCGGCCGATGGAACATACTGCTGATGACGACTATCCAACCAGCGTTGGTAGCTGGAGACGCTAAACACGATCTAGAAACGGATCGCCCGGCCACTAACAACCTTCATTAACGCTCGGTTACGCCTTTCTCTACGTGCGGCAAATTGAAACTCGGACGGCGGAAGTTGCAAATTCCATTCCTGGCATAGTACTAACACGGTGCCACGCAGATGCGATTTAAGCAGAAGACCACGCGAGACTAAAAAAATTCTAAAAACCTATCTAATATGATCGGCTAGAGTAAGATAGAAGTAGTTTTCGTAGTCAATATCCATAT